>JAABOM020065665.1:0-88620 GCA_011800125.2 Solanum clarkiae | reverse complement strand
ATCCGGTACCCTCAAATTTTTGAGATTGTTGGTTATTAATGTAATCATACATATTGATTATCTGGTGATTTTTGTTCTGATAATGAAAATGTAAGTTGAGTCTTGAAGCATGACCTGTGTGTCTATACTTGATTGTGTGTACAATACCATATGTGTTGTGAGCTTATTTTGTTGCATTCATGTACTATGTATGGACTCAGAACTTACCTTATTACTCTAAAATTGGTTTGGTGATGCAGTTAATTTGGAATGGATCTTAGGCCTTTGTTTTTCTAGTGAGCCCACTTTTGCCTAAATGGCCTACCAAATGCGTTAGTGAACCCCTTGTTCCAAATGTTTGAGCTTCTAACGCACTCACTCTTTCTTGACACCTAGCTAGCTCAACCTTGTTTTATGAAATACCTTGATACTGGCCCTGGTCTATCCTTGAACATTTGAACCTTGATTGAGGATGAAATCCTAAGTTGAGGATGACTACAAATGGTGGCCCTGGTTTAGGGAATAAATATTGTGTACATCACCTCAGGCTAAAAGCCTAAGTTGAGGGTGACCTTTGTTGTGGTAAAGTGGAAAAAATGAGGTGGTTGGTTGGAAAATAAAAAAAATGAAAAAACCATGAGCCCGGTGAGGAAAAAGAAAAGAAAAGTGCCTTGAATTGAAGGAAATAGCAAAAATGAGTTCAAAAATAAAGCACAACCGAAAAAGAGAATTAAAGCACCCGGGGAAAACCTGAAGTAGGAGAATAAGGATGGATTTAGTGAAAATGGTTAGTTCATGAAGGTAGTGTGGTTAAACATGGTTCAAGGATAGCTTTTAGTCACTATTTGCCTAAAATACCATACCGAAGCCTTATGAGCCTATGTTACAAGCCATTATGTCCTAAACTGATCCAAATCTACTTCGTCACTAATCCAGAAGTTGAGTACAGAGGCAAGCCTATGGTGTTAGTCATTTTTCATGAATTTCATTTGTGAGAGTGAGAATTCTTTTTGAGTGAGTGAGAGGGACTTCTTTACAGTGAGGGTATTTGCACTGCTTGATTAACATATGACTAACCAAGTGATAGCGGATGGTTGATGTTCCTTAGTTTATCATAGTTGGGTTGACAGATACATCCTTGTGTTTTTGTTTTTCTTAGTAGCTTTGCAATTTGTTTTTGAAAATGAAAGTTTGGTACCTGAATTAGAGTAAATGATGTATATGTCATGAGTATAGCTACTATGTATCTCTCATTGTCTCCTTAGATTGAGTAGTCGCTTGACGACAAACAACAGTTCTAAGTTGAGGGTGTTGATGTGATGTCAAAATATAACACATTTAATGCCTAAAATAGGGTATTTTGTGAGTTCTTAATGCGATGTTTTCTATTTTTTATGTGTTTTTGTGTTGTTATTGCAGAAAAGATAGGTTGGCATGATTTTGGAACAAAAATTATAGATTTTGCTGAAGTGCAGGACATACGAGCTCACTTACGAGTCGTAGCCCAAGCTACGACTAATAGGGTGATCTCGTATCTAGAAACAGAGAGAAAAATAAAAAATCAGCTAAGTGGAGGTCGGCCTTAGGAGGTCCCCCTACGAGTCGTAGGTCTCACTATGACTCGTATAGATGGACTTGTAGCAAGAATAAGATAACCATAATTTTGGACCAAAAAACTGAAGGCCTAGACTACGAGAAGAGCATATGGGTCGTAGCTCAAGCAACGACTCCTACCAGTGGGTCATAACAGTCAAGTCCAAAAATGTCAAGTGCTTGATATGAGACCCCAATTATGACTCGTAGGTCACTCTACGAGTCGTACCTGCTACCAACTGTCTTTTCTATGTAATTTTTAGGGTTAAGTTTGTAAATACTATATGTACTTTATGTTAGGGTTTATCTTAAGGAGAGATTGCAGACTTGAGACTTGAATATTCTCTCTAGAATATTTTAGGGTTTTAGTATAGATTTTCATTTTCTCTTGGAAAACCTACTTTTGCGGATTGTAAATCTTACATTGTATTCATTTTCAATCTGTCAAGCTTGTGGTTTGCAACTTGTGGTGCTATCACTCTTTATTTCTTTGGGTAAATTTTTCAACTATGTTTTATATTTGCATTCTTATTGGTTTTGCCTTAGCCATGAGCAGCTAAGCACCCACAACACCAAGTTGTGGGAACCATGGGTAGTTGACTTTTGATAACTTATATTAATTGTGTTTTTATGATTGGGGTTTTGCATGTATTATTTATTTTCCTTCATTTTGATTATTGTTTGGAGGTGGCCAACATCAAATCCCGTCTACTATCACGATCCTGACTGAGGTAGTGACGAATCGGAAAAGGGAAGTAAATGAAAGGATTCGATTGATGTGTTCTCGTCTAATCAACCAAACCTGACCAAGGGGAGGTTGGCTGGTACAATAGGTAATCGTAGTTGGTACACCGTGGTAGCCAACCAAGCGCTATGGTGAAATTCGACCTTTACCTTCACAAGAGGGCTGGAAGAACCTAAGTTACTATCATGCATGCGAATTTTCAATTGTAGTTATGATGTCCAGGGTAATCGAGTCAACGAACCATGGGGAACACAAAATCTAAGTTGTCCCTAAAATTGAGTCTTCCTCCGCATAGTAGCATAGTTTTCGTTTTATTTTTTTTCTTAAATCACAACTCCCCCCATTGAGAGATTTTAGTTATAAATACTCGAAATGATTGATAGTAGATTCTTATAGTCAATCCTTGTATTTCTTCTAGATTCGACCCTAACCTTAGGTTAGGTTAATTGCTGACAGTGACTGCTTTCTTATTGGATTGCGAACATCATCATCCACTAACACTCCTTCTCTCTGGGAGTACAAAGGGGTGGCTCCTAAGCCCAAAGTTTGAATTGCCCTAAGTACGAGAGGCCTTGGAAAGGAGAATGCCTAGCCATATCAAGTGCAAGCTTCACTTGTGGGAAGCCCAACCACCATGCTAGGTATTGTAGGATTGCAGGTACAAGTCCCCAAGTACAAAGGGGTCAAGTCCAAGAGGTTGAAGAATCTAAAGATGTGGTCATTGGTATGTTAAGAGTTTTAGATTATGATGCATATGCACTTTTAGATCCAGGAGCAAATTTGCCTTTTGTATCCCCATTCCTTGAACATAAGTTTCATATATGTCCTAAAGTCGTCTATAAGCCTTATGAGGTGAGTAACCCTGTAGATGAGTCCATCATAGCCCATAGAGTTTGTAGAAGTTGCCCTACTTCTATCTTGTATAAAGTGATTCCATGTGACTTAGTTGAGTTATCCATGGTAGACTTTGATGTGATTCTGGGGATGGATTGGTTGCATGCCTCTTATGCTTTCATTGACTGCAGAACCTATAGGATCAAATTCTAATTCCTTGATGAGCCAATTCTTGAATGGAAGGGTAAAAACTCTTCATATAGGAGTTGGTTCATTTCTTTTGGAAATACTCGCAAAATGATTTCCAAAGGATGCGTCAAAGATTTGGTAAGGGTCAAAGATGTTTCTTCCAAAGTCTCTTCTATTGAGTCGGTCCCTATTGTAAATAAGTCTGCTAATGTCTTCTCAGATGAGTTACCGAGTGTTCTTCCTGAGAGGGACATAGACTTTGGTATAGACCACTTCCCCTATACTCAGCCTATTTCAATCTGTCCCTATAGAATAGTTGAAAGAGTTAAAGGAGAAACTGAGGGATTTATTGGAAAAGGGTTTCATTAGGCCTAGCCAATCTCCATAGAGTTCCCTAGTTTTGTATGTAAGGAAAAAGGATGGATCACTCCATATGTGTATTGACTACTGACAACTCAATAAGGTCACCATCAAGAATAAGTATCCCCTTTCAAGGATAGATAATTTTTTTGATAAATTACAAGGGGCTACTCATTTCTTCAAAATTTATTTGAGATTCCATTATGAGGATGAGAGATAGTGACATTCCTAGGATGGCATTCCAGACTAGGTATGGTAATTTTGAATTTGTTGTGATGTCATTTGGCCTCACTAATGCACCAACGGTGTTTTTGGACCTGATGAATGAGGTGTCAAGCATTACCTCGGCATGTTCGTTGTGGTATTTATTGATGACATCCTTATCTACACCTATGTAAGCAAGAGCACGTGGAGCACTTGAGTGAACAGAAGCTCTACGTAAAATTTGGTATATGTGAGTTTTTGCTAGATGAGGTTGCCTTCCTTGGGCATTTAGTATCTAGAGAAGGCATCAAAGTTGATCCTAAGAAGATAAAAGCAGTGAAAAATAAGCCCAGGCCATTGACTCCTACTGACATAAGGAGTTTCTTGGGTCTAGCCAACTATTATAGAAGGTTTGTGCAAGACTTCTCCACTATTTCATCTCCACATACCAAGCTAACTCAAAAAGGCTAAGTTTGTGTGGACAAAAGACTATGAGAGGAGTTTCCAAACTTTAAATGATCAATTGACGTCAGCCCCCATATTAACATTGCTAGAGGGGATGATGGGTTCATAGTGTATTATGATGCATTAAAGATTGGGTTGGGTTATGTATTAATGCAAAATGGTAAATTGATTTCCTACACTTCAAGGTAGTTGAGAGTACATGAGAACAATTACTCAACTCATGATCTTGAGCTTATGGTGGTAGAGTTTGCCTTAAAGATTTGGTGACATTACTTGTATGGAATTCATGTGGATGTTTTCACCAACCATAAGAGTCTCCAAGATGTGTTCACCTAAAAGGATTTCAATTTGAGGTAACAAAGGTAGTTAGAGCTACTCATGGATTATGATATGAGTGTGAAGTACCACCACAGAAAGGCTAATGTGGTAGCTGATGCCCTTGGAATTTTCATGGGTAGTGTGTGTCATCTTGAAGATGTTGGAAAAAGAGAGTTATCCAAAGATGTTCATAGGTTGGCTAGATTGGGAGTGAAATTGAGTGAGCCCAGAAGTGGTGATGCAATAATTCTGCATGGGTCCGCATCTTTTTCTTTTGATGAGGGTAAGGCTAAGAAAGATCTTGATCCTGCCTTGGTTGAGTTGAAATCCCTAGTAAAAGATGGAAAGAAAGAAGTCTTCTCACAAGTGGGAGATGGTTTACTATGGTATCAGGGGAGGTCATATGTGCCTAATAATAGCAATTTGAAGAAGTTGATCATGCAAGAAGCCCATAACTCTTCATATCTCATTTACCCCGACACTATCAAAATGTATAGAGACTTGAGGGACATTTATTTGTGAACCGGAATGAATTAGGACATTGTTCAATTTATGTCTGAGTGTTTCAATTGCCAATAGGTTAAGGTTGAACATGAAAGGATGGGTGACCTAGCACAAGATATTGATATTCCTACTTGGAAGTGAGAAGAGATCACCATGGACTTCATAGTTTGGTTGCCAAGTACCAAAAAGAATTTTGATTCCATATAGGTGACCTAGCATAAGACATTGATATTCCTACTTGGAAGTGAGAAGAGATCAACATGGACTTCATAGTTTGGTTGCCAAATACAAAAAAGAATTTTTATTCCTTATAGGTGATAGTTGACCACATGATGAAGTTTGCTCATTTCTCACCGGACAGCACTACTTACAGCACAGAGGACTATACCTACTTGTACATCTGAGAGATTGTGCAGTATCATGGGATCCCATTGTCTATTATACTAGATTATGGAGTCCAACTCACTTCTCACTTTTGAAATCTTTTCAAAGAGCACTTGGCACCAGGGTGAAGGTGAGTACGACTTTTCTCCCCCAAACTGATAGGCAAGATAAGAGGAATATTCAAAAATTGGAGGACATGTTGAGAGCTTGTGTGTTGGAATTTAAGGGAAGTTGGGATGAACACTTGCCACTTATCAAGTTTGCCTACAATAATAGCTTTAATGCAAGTATTGGGATGGCGAATACATTATATGGTAGACGATGTAGATCATCCATTGGATGGTTCAAATTTGGTGAGGTAGCATTAATAGGATGGGACTTGATGATGAATGCTATGGAGAAAATTAAAAGAATAAAGGAGAAAATGTGTATATTCCAAAGCTGCAAAAGTCCTACTCCAATGTAAGAAGAAGGGAACTAAAGTTCTAAGTTGGTGATTGGGTCTACTTGAAGGTGACTCCAATCAAAGGTATGCTTCGATTTGGTAAAAAAGGAAATTGAGCCCCAGAGATGTGGTACCCTATAAGCTGGTGAGAAGAGTAGGGAAAGTGGAATATGAGTTGGACCTTCCCAATGAATTGCATTTGATTCATCCGGTCTTCCATGTGCCTATGTTGAGGAAATTCATAGGTGACCCAAGTTCCATAGTTCCTTTGCATAAGTGAACATTAAAGAGGATTTGAGTTATGAAGAAGCATCAATTAAAATTTTAGACCGACAAATGAAAAATTTAATGAATAAGGAATTTGCATCCATCAAAGTGCTTTGGACAAACCAACACATTGAGAGTGCTACATGGGAAGTGGAAGTGGATATGGTGAAGCATTATCCACTCTATTCAACTCTACTCAAGACAAAGATATTAAGAAATTCTTCTTAAGCCTCAAATTCCATTCGTTTTATTTCTCTTGATGTATACCTTTATTTTGGTGTTTATGGACTGTGTTAAGACATGTTTTAAGTATGAAATATGGAATTTTTAAGAAATGACGTTTATCTTGCATTTTTGCATGCACGCTGGATTGTTAACTGAAGCGCCCCGAAAATGTGTCTTGGAAATGCCCATAATTGTAATTTTCATATATCTCAAAATTCATGCATGATATCAAAAATCCGACTGTATATTCTTGATCAGGGGAAAAAATTGAGTGGAAATGGGTATAACTAGGATTTTGGATGACCAATAGCCAAAAATGACTTTTCGCCAAAATTTTAATTTCCAGAGAGCATCTACGATGCCTCTGGGATGCGGATACGTTGCGGAGGTGTGTTTTTACTTCCTTAATTTTTTATTTCAACCCTAAGGCAGTGGGGTCTTGTCCTGATGCCCATTTATGCATAAAAAACCTATACTTAGCCATTTTTCAACTCTATATCACTCAATACACTCTCAAAACCCTCTCTAACACTTGACAAAATATTTCATCCAAATTCAAGTGTCTCAAGCTTAATTCAGGATCTCTAGAGCTCTATTCAAGATTCAAGTCTCCGCCAAGTCTATATCAAGAAAACCCAAGTTTAAGGTATGTGGGTCTATCCATGTCTATCTGTCTTAAGCTTATACTATGAGTTTGTTTTTGTCAACTGAGACTATGTACGTTTTGAGCTATGAAATTATGATCTATTATTAGATTTGATATTGGATTTTAAGGTATTCTATAAGAGGGTTTTATAATATGTTGGTGGGTTGATTTACATTGAGGTTTCTCATATTATTTCACTCTCAAATTGCATGATTTTGAACTAGCATTGCATACCTACCAAGTGTTTGATAAAATGTCGAGTCAGGAATTCTCAAGCTTTTGATGATCTATTGCATCATTTTCACAAGTCTCGATTGCTGATGAGTTGTTGAGCTCTTATGCTAAGGTTTATGCTCCTAAATTGTGATGCCTACTAGAAGGGGTTTCTCATGACTGATCTGCTGTCAAAATACAGCACATTTGATGCCCAAAACAAGAGATTTTGTGAGTTCTTAATGTGACTTTTTATGATTTCTACGTGTTTTTGTGTTGTTCTTGTAGAAAAGTTAGGTTGGCATGATTTTGAAGAAACGTTGTAGATTTTTGCTAAATCATAGGACATACGAGCTCACCTATGAGTCGTAGCCAAGCTACGAGTCGTAGGGTGTGTCGTTGCAAGAAACAGAGACAAAAATTCAGAAATCTGCTAAGTGGAGGTCACCCCTATGATGTGATCTTATGAGTCGTAAGTCTCACCACGACTCATATAGGCGGACTCGTAGCAGGAATCAGAGAGCCAAAATGTTGGACCAAAAATTGAAGGCCAAGACTACGTGAGGAACATACGAGTCGTAGCCCAAGCAAGGAATCGTAACTGTGGGTCATACCAGTTCAGTCAAAGATGCCAAGAACCTGATACGAGACCTTAACTATGACTCGTAGGTCACCCCACGAGTCATACCTACAAGGCTTACCTGCTACCAACTGTCTTTTCTTTGTTATTTTTAGGGTTTATTTGTGAACACTATATATACATCAAGTTAGGTTTTATGAGGAGAATATTTGAGATTGGAGCACATAGGACTTGCCTTTGAATATTCTCTCAAGAATATTTTAGGGTTTGAGATTAGTTTATTATTCTTTATTGGATAACTCATTTTGGGGATTGCAAATCTTGCTTTGTATTCATTGTTGATCAATCAAGCTTTTGGGTTTGCAACTTGTGGTGCCTACACTCTTCAGTGTTTTTGGTAAAACTTTCACTTTTGTCTTGTATATGCATTTCTGCTTGTTTTGCCTTAGCCATGAGTAGCTAAGCACCCACAACTTGGAGTTGTTAGCATTATGGGTAGTTGACTTGAAATAACCTAGGTTTATCTCATTTCTATGATTGGGGTTTGCATGTTTGTCTATTTCCCTTCATTATGATTGTCGTTTGGTGGTGGCCAACTCCAAACCCTGCCTACTATCACTAGCCCGACCAAGGTAGTGACGAATATCAAAAGGGAAGTACACGACATGATTCGATTGATGTGTTCTCATCTATCAACCAAACTTGACCAAGGGGAGGTTGATTGGGACAATTGGTTATGGTTAGTTGGCACGCCATGGTGGTCGACCAAGAGCAATGGTGAAATTTGACCTTCACCATCACAAGAGGGTTGGAAGAGCCTAAGTTACCATCCTGCATGCGAATTTCCAATTGTAGTTATGTTACCTAGTGTAATTGAGTCAACGAACCATGGTGAACATGATTCCCAAGTTGTCCCTAAAATTGAGTGTTTTCTCTCATCATAGTTTAGTATTTACTTTACTTTATTTTTGAATCACAACCCCTCCCCCTCTATTTCAAGATTTTTGTTATTTATGCTTGAAATGATTAGTAGTGGATTGTTGTAGTCAAGTCCCATATTCCTTATGGATTCGACCCTAACCTTAGGTTAGGTTAATTGCTGACAACAATTGTTTTCTTTTTAGAGCATGAACATCATCAAAAATTATGACGCCGTTGCCGAGGAATACGACTAGGTTTTGACTTGAATTCACTATTAGTTAGTTCTAGTCTTGATTCCTAAAATCTCTTGTATTTTACTTTTGTTTTTATTTTTGTTATTTGATTTTATTTGTAGGGTGTACTAGGTTGTATGCCCAACACAAGGAGACAAGACAATCCCATAGTTCTTAGCACTTTGGAGATCCATCGACTAGTGAGAAGAATGGCCCAAGTGAATAAGGATATCGAGGTAGAGGAGGATATGAATATTAATAAGGATATGGGAAGAGAGGAGAATCCACAACCAAAGGATAACAGGCTATAACTTAGGGACTTCAATGAAAACGCTTATAGATAGAATCAATATCAATTGAGCACTATGGATGCTACCGGTGCCATAGTACTATCTCTTTTACAGGCAAATACTAAGTTCATGGTGTCGAGCGGATTACTCTAAATGCTCCAAAACTGCGGACTATTCATAGGGCTACCTTCGCAGGATCCCCACCGTCATCTCCAAAATGTGGTATTTGTTTGCAATAGTGTCATGGGGACATAAAATGTTTCTCTTGATGTTGTTGGTTTAAGAGTGCTTCCACTGTCATTGATTGGCACTTGAGCTGCATGGTTGTCCGAGATTTCCCCAGACACTATTACAAGTTGGGCTCAGCTTTAGAGAGTATTCCTTGAAAGATATTTTCCAAGATCTAAGAAGTTGAAGCTCAAGGACACTTTGAGAAATTGCTGGGTGACTCTATGAGCACAACATGGGAAAGGTTTACCAAATGTTTGAGGATGGTCCCCGATCACAAGATTGTTGATCTTGTCTTAGTTTAGATTTTCTATCGGGCACTTGACGAGAATAGTCAAGCTTGTACCGATACAATTATGGGAGGCATGTTCCTTGGCTAACCTTTTGCGTTGATAGCCGCAAGGATGGAGAAAGTGGTCAAAACAAATAGAGCATGGGGTCAACGAGAACGAGGTGTGATGAAACCTTCTTGTGCGGTCAATACCAACAATAAGCATGCAAAGGTAAACAAAGAGATCATGGATCAACTTTCTCAACTGCGCATAAGCATGGACTTGGTTTTAAAGCAAAAACAAGCAAGTGTCAAGGCAGTCACCGACCAACATTTAAAGTATCCCATCTATGACGATCCATTCTTTGATGACAATGCATGTTTTGTAAGCAACCAAGCGATGAGTTTCCGAAATAACTCCCAATGGTCCAATTCGGACCATTAGAGGCTAGGTTCTGGTAATGAAGATCAGAACTTCAACTGTGATAGGGTGTATAGAGATAATCAGGGCAGATACTATGAGAGAGAGAGAGAGAGTGCCAGATTCGAATAGGGAAGAAGAGAGGGCTACAAGAACTGTCCTTATGTGCCACCACACAACCGTGAGGACGGGTCAAGTAACTCCAGGATCAAAGAGATGTTCGAAAAGTTGTTGAAGAGGGTCGATCACCAAGAGGAGACTTTAAAGGGAATGAAAGCGGATATTTCAAGTATTAACCAAAAAATAGAGTCTTACTCGGTGGAAATTAAGCAACATGAACAAGTGTCTTCACAATTGAACCAATGCCAAAAGGGCACCTTACCAAGTAATACGGTTCAAAATCCTAAAAATGAAGGGCATTGCATGGCGATCATGGCTCGGAGTGGCAAAAGCACTGTAGATCCTCCTATGCCAGTAATTATTGATGACGTTGGTGAGAAGGATCTTGGTGGTGAAGTCGTGGTTGAGGGAGAAGTTCCGAAGGTAAGGGAGCATGAAAAATTTAAAGCAATTCCAAAACCCCTTCCTCCTCTCCCTCGAAGGCTTAAGAAAAAAGAAAAGGAAGGTAAATTCAAACATTTCCTCTCGATGTTGAAGCAACTCTCCATCAACATCCCCTTCTAGAAGCTTTGGAGAAGATGCCGAGGTATGCCAAGTATATGAAGGATTTGGTGACCAAGAAGCGTACTTTGAGCCAAGTGTTCTCACAAAAACTCCAACAATATAGTGTAATTATGACTAAATTCCTTGTTCAGAAATAAGAGGACCCTGGTGCATTCACCATTCCCTACAATATTGGTGATGTTTAGTTTGCAAGAGCATTGTGTGACCTAGGAGTGAGCATCAATCTAATGCCTCTTACTGTTTTCAAAAAGCTTGGCCTTGGTACTCCTACCCCAATAAGAATGAGTTTGTTCATGGTGGATCGAACCATTAAAAAGTCGGAGTGAATCCTTTTTGATGTGCTTGTTAAAGTTGATAAAAATTCATCTTTCCCGTAGACATTATGATCCTTGACTACGAAGTTGATTTTGAGGTGCCCATCATCTTGGGGAGACCAATTCTGGCCACTAGGAGAGCCCTAGTAGATATGGATTCGCATCAACAACAGTTTAGGATTAATGATTCAGAGTTCGTGTTCCATATTTGCCAATCCATGAAGCACCTGGGTGAGTTCAAGAATGAGGTGTGGACCCTTGATGATAGTTGATGAATGATGATGATAAAGTCAAATCACGATGTTAAAAAAGACTCTTCTTGGGAGGCAACCCAAGCGTTGGTGATAATTGTTGGTTTGTTTTAAGTGTTTTTGGTTGTTAAGATGCTTAGGTAGAAGGTGTGAGTGTGTTTTTAGTTGAAAGACATTGATGAAATTGTAATATTTTGAAAATTGTTGTGTTTTGAGATTTGGTTTCCAGGTGGAAATCAAAGAGTTGAAAAAGTGAGAAAATGGCACTTGAAAGCAATCTCTACAAGTGGGCCTACGAGTCGTAGTCATTATTATGACTCGTATTCATACCTCGTAGAAGGAATCAGTGAGTATCAGATATTGGCACTTACTCTACAAGCCAACATTATGATTTGTAGGGTCTTTTACGAGTCGTAAGTAGGGTCCGTAGTGCCCAAGTATGAATTTCTAAAAGAGTTGGGTCTGCAATGAGGCTGGGACTTATGAGTTGTAGGACACCCTATGACTCGTGGTTGGGGTCTCGTAGCCTCGACCTACAACTTTTTAATATCTGGTCCGATTTCTTTTAAATAGGGGTCAAAATAAAATTTGACCCCAATTCTTCATTTCCCTTAACCCTAAGCAACCAAAAATCCCCAAACCCATTCTATCCTCTTTTCCGGCCAAAATTTTGGCCACCCATATCATTTTTCGGTAAGGATTCCGATGAGGTCACTATTTCCTAGGGTTTTGGCATGGTTTTTGGTTCTCTTTGCTTTGGTTACATTCTCTGATCACTCAGTAAGCCTCATGGTTAAATTTAGTAATCTTTTATGGTGAACCTATTACTTAGATGAGTATAGGCTTAGTTTAACCATGTATAATCATGCCATGTGGTGATTTTTAATCTGTACAAGAAATCTAGGGATTGTATGCTTTGAAGAGTTTTTTTATGAGTCAAACCTTGTTTCGAATTCTTGAGTGGGAGATTATGCATGTGAAAATTGTTGGTTCATGGAATGTAATGCTTAATTGTTTCCCAACTATTGTGTGAATTATTGTCAGAATTGGAATTTAGGAGGTGTGGTTGTGTTTCATATGTCTTATCCTGTTGGACTAGATTGAAATGGTATACATGGTATTTTTATCTCCATAGAATATATTGTTGATATCAAGTATGAGCTTGGAAAGTATTTCATTTTCAGTGTGCTTGATGTACTGTTAAAATGATTTCAGTTCTTAGGGACAATGGTTGTTTTAACTTTCTGTTGCCATTATGGGATTGCTTATGTGCCAAATATTTTGTATTGCTCTTCTGTGCCAAAGTATTTTAAATGGTGTGCTTTGCTTGTGCTCGTTGTGGGAAAGTGATAGGCACTACAAGGGCCTTCTGTTTACAGCTACGAGCACTCTTACGAGTTGTAGGCTCCCTTGTGACTCGTAGTGGTCCCTCGTAGCAAGCATCAGTCACCTGTGATTTCTTCATATTTCCCATACGAGACTCACATACAACTCGTAATACCTGTTATGACTTGTAGGGAGGGCCTCGTAATCCTGACTCAATTTTTAAAAATGTCTCTAAAATTTGGTACGAGGCCAGACTACGACTCATAGGATCCCCCACGAGTCGTAACTGACTCTCGTATCTAAGGTCAGATTGCATTTTTGTAAGTCATTTTATCATTTCAAGGTCAATATACAACTCATTGGGCATCCTACGAGTCGTAATTACACTCGTACCTGCAGACCTGCAAGTGTTTCAGTGATCTTTTTTTTGTTTTATTTTGTTTCTATGCTTAAGTATTTGCATTTCTTGTTCTTAGTTATGTGATTTGTTGGATCAATCCTCTTGAAATGTATATGTTAATATGTGGTTGGTTTGCAGATAAAATGCCCCTAAAGGACAAATGTGCAATTCAGACTTTTCGATGGAGGTTGATTGATGAATCCTCTGAGACTGAGCATTTAGAGGGCTCTGTTGAAGTCCACAGAGTCAGGATAGACCCTGAAGCCAATAGACCCCAGACCTGAGCACTTGCAGCACAGACTCCCATGGATGTTAGCAGTTCCTACCAATCTAAAGAGGAGGAACAACAGGGTAATGGGGACGAGTCAGATAGCAGCCTACCATAGATGACCCCCTCATGCTCAAAGTCAGAATCGGAGTCTGAGAGCACCTCCCAGAACTGGCAGAAAGAATTCTAGTCTCAACCCCCCGCCAACTGCAGATGGTGTGTCCCAGGAATGAAGGAGCTTTATGATCATTGTTTAGAGCGCAAAGGACAGGGCAAACCAGTGTGGCAATTTCATGAAGAATCGCGACTGAATGACTCAGGGTTGGATGCAGAGTTAGACAGACATGGGCTACGATGGACCATACAACATCTGGGCAAGTGAGACCCCTTTGTAGTCTGTGAGTTTTATGCAGCATATCTTGCTACACTCCACCGGGGGTTACCAAAGAACAAAAAGCCAATGGAGTAGTCGAGGTTATGGGTGGTGCCAATCTGAGGTAGGAGATTTCCTATTTTAGAGAAGACCATTCACTGGGTCCAGTTTGGGCCCACTTACAGAGTGCCTCAATCTACTGCAGAATATGATAGACGTATTGACAAGATGAGGAGAACGGTGACTAGGAAGAACATCAGGTCCAGGACAGATCTTCTATGATGGATTGCTAGCCAGATTTGTAAGGAGGGTTTTGAGCCGACATAGGTTACAAACCACACAGATCTTATTGTGAAGGCTCACCTCTCTTTCTGGGCCAAGTTTTAGTGGTCCATTATCCATTAGCGTATCAGGACTACTTTCATGGATAATGTGATCACCTTGGAGCGGACTTTGTTATTAGCCAACATCTTGGCTGGTTATGAGATAGACTGGGCCAGAATCATCTTGGAGAAGATCCACGAGGCAGCCTTCCGGACGAACACGTCACTGCTATTTCCTATTTTGATTCATCACTTATGGAGTCAGCGGGTATTCCTTTGACCACCACCGGGACCAGCATATAGAGACTACACGCACCATAGGTCCCTGCCTGATAAAGGCTGACGAGAACCTAGTAGCCTTACCAAGTGGAACTCCTCTTATTTTAGAGTCATTCCCAGTAGAGCCACCAAGTCAAAGTGGACCTCCAGCTATTACCGATACTACTTTAGTTACTATAGAGCCCACGCCAGTTGTGGAGATCGATTCCACGCCATCCTTCAGTACTCCAGCACCAACAATAGCTACATTATAGGTTGATTCTCTTATTTCTGTTGTTGCTTTTCAGGCATTATTACGCAGGGTGGCTATGGCAGAGTCCAGACTTCTGGCTCAATCTGCATAGGTTAGACCTTGGGTTGACCAAATCATACGAGACTCAAAGGAGAGGATGAAGGCATTCGCCCGTGATTTGGTAGATGAGATAGTCAAAGTGGTGGATGCCCGAGTAGATGCTTTCTAGGAGAGAGTCCAGTAGAGACTTGAGGGTGCCAGGCCTACTGACATAAGCGTGGTGATCAAGGAATTGTCCAAGTTTAAGGTCATATTATTGCAGATGTTGGCAGCTGCTGTTGTAGTCTCAGAGGTCGCACCAGCGAGCGATGAGGCATTCGAGTGGCTAGCTGACCGTCCGGACGTCCGTGGTAAGAGGTCCCTTGAACATGATGATGATCCAAAGCCGACTTAAAAGAGGTCGAGACTGGAGGAGGAGCCCGTACCTGAGGCGGTGGTGCAGGAGTCGCTATTATTGGAGGCTATTCAGCGAGATCGGGAGCAACACACCCCACATGGAGAGGGTAGTTCTGATACTGCTGCAGATGAGATGGTGCCCCAGGACCCAGATCAGTCAGAGACCGCTGCTTGATGAACCATGATGTTTGACTTCTTTTGACCCCAGTTCTTAAATTTGTCGTTATGGATATTATATCCTTTGTTAAGAATTTTTTTTCCTTATGTTGGTTTTGAATGTTTATGTTGAATGATGTTTTGTCACTTTGATTTTGGATATTAGTTTTTAAGTGTTGGTTTTAATGTGTGTGTATATATATGTTATGTTAGCGTATTTTCGTATCCTATGTGTTTTTACTTTGAGGACAAAGTATCCTATTTTGGTGGGGTGTGGGAAGTTATGGACTAAGGTGAAGTCTGAGTAACCTCGAGTCCATAACTTTCCCTATTTTTGATCCCAAGGTTTTCTTGCCGTGATTCTTTTTCCTTGTGGATGTTTACTTTTCTGTTGAACTGACATGTTTAGGTAGTGTAGATAATGTGTAAATTCATAGTAGAGTTATCTATCGGTAATACATAGTCTTTAGATGTGTTTTAAAGTTTTGATGAAAAATTGGGTACCTTCAAAATTTTTGAGATTGTGGTTGTTGATGCATTCATACATTTTTGAGTATCTGGCAATGTTTGTGCTGATATTATGAAGGTAAGCTGAGGCTGAAAGCATAACCTATGAGTCTATACTTGATTGTGGATGCAATGCCATATGTGTTGTGAACTCATTTTTCTGCATTCATGTATCTTGTATAGACTCAGAACTTGCCTTAATTCTCTAAGATTAGTTTGGTGATGTGGTGGATATGGAACGGATCTTAGGCCTTTGTTCTTTGAATGAACCCACTTTTGGCCTAAATGACCTACCAAATTAGTGAGTGAATCCCTTGTTCCAAAATTTTGAGCTTCTCATGTACTTATTCTTTCTTGACATCTTGCAAGCTTAACCTTGTTTGATGAGATTCCTTGATTTTGACCCTGGTCTATCCTTGAACATGTGAACCTTAATTTAGGCTAAAAGCCTAAGTTAAGAGTGGCTATAAGTTGTGGCCCTGGTTTGAAAAATAGATGTTTTGTACTTCATCTCAGGCTAAAAGCCTAAGTTGAGGGTGACCCTTATTGTGGTAAAGTAATGACAATGAGGTGGTTAGTTGAGGAATAAAGAAAGAAATGAAAAATCATTGAGCCGAGTGAAGAAAAAGAAAACATAAGTGCCTTGAATTAAGGAAAAGTAGCAAGAATTGAGTTCAGAAATAACGCACAGTTGAAAATAGAAAGAGAACACTTGAGAAAAATTCAAAACAAGAGAATAAGGGTGGATTTATTGAAAAGGGTTGGATTATGAAAGGAGAAAGTGTTGGTAAACATTGTTCAATGAGAGCTTTTAGTCACTACTTGTCAAAAATGCCATACCAAAGTCCCCCGAACCTATGTTACAAGCCCATAAGTCCTAAAGTGATCTAAATCCACTTTATCACCAAGCTAGAAGATGAGTATAGAGGCAAGCCTATGGTGTTAGTCGGTATGCATGAATTTCAATTGTGAGAGTGAGGATGCTTCCTCAGTCCCTGAATTATAAATGCTTTTTGAGTGAGTATGAGGGACTTATTTCTGGTGAGGGCATTTGCACTACTTGAGTAGCATATGACTATACCAGCGATTGTGGACGGTTGATGCTCCTTAGTTTGTCATAGTTGGATTGTCAGGTATCTCATTATGTTCTGGTTCTGCTTAATAACTTTGCAATCCTATTTTGTAAATAGTGGTTGGGTACCTGAATCAAAGGAGTTGTTATATATGCCATTAGTGTAGCTACTATGTTTTTTTCATTCTCTACTTAGATTGAGTCGTCGCTTGAGGACAAGCAATAATTCTAAGTTGAAGGTGTTAATGTGCTGTCAAAATACAACACATTTGATGCCCAAAATAAGATATTTTATGAGTTCTTAATGCGGCTTTTTATGGTTCTTATGTGTTTTAGGTTGGCGTGATTTTGAAGAAAAGTTGCAGATTTTTGCTGAATCATAGGAGATATGAGCTCACCTACGAGTCGTAGCCCAAGATATGAGGCATAGGGTGTGTCGTAGCAAGAAATGGAGATCAAAATTCAGAAATATGCTAAGTAGAGGACACCCTTACAAGGCCATCCTATGAGTCGTAAGTCTCATCATGACTCATATAGGTAGACTCGTAGCAGGAATCAGAGAGCCAAAATGTTGGACCGAAAACTGAAGGCCAAGACTACGAGAGGAGCATATGAGTCATAGCTCAAGAAACAACTCATACTTTTGGGTCATACCAGTTCAGTCCAAGATGCCAAGAACCTGATATGAGACCCTGACTACAACTCATAGGTTACCCTACGAGTTGTACCTGTAAGTCGTACCAGCTGTCATATGTCTTTTCTGTGTTATTTTTAGGATTTATTTGTAAACACTACAAATACATTAAGTTAGGTTTTTATGAGGAGATTTTTCGAGATTGGGGAAGATAGGACTTGCCTTTGAATATTCTCTCAAGAATATTTTAGAGTTTTAGATTAGTTTATTATTCTTTCTTGGAAAATAAATTTCGGGGATTGCAAATCTTGCTTTGTATTCATTATTGATCAATCAAGCTTTTGGGTTTGCAATTTGTGGTGCCTACACTCTTCAGTATTTTTGGTAAAACTTTCACTTATGTCTTGTGTTTGCAT
The DNA here is from genome assembly GCA_011800125.2 of Solanum clarkiae. Classification (NCBI taxonomy): domain Eukaryota; kingdom Viridiplantae; phylum Streptophyta; class Magnoliopsida; order Solanales; family Solanaceae; genus Solanum; species Solanum clarkiae. The sequence continues at coordinate 70,614 of JAABOM020065665.1, read as the reverse complement.
TTCTGCTTCTTTTGCCTTAGCCATGAGTAGCTAAGCACCCACAACTTGGGATTGTGGGAATTATAGGTAGTTGACTTGAAATAACCTAGGTTTATCTCATTTCTATGATTGGGGTTTGCATGTATTGTCTATTTCCCTTCATTATGATTGTCGTTTGGTGGTGGCCAACACTAAACCCTACCTACTATTACTAGCCCAACCAAAGTAGTGATGAATAGGAAAAGCAAAGTAGATGATAGGATTTGATTGATGTATTCTCATCTAATCAACCAAACTTGATCGAGGGGAGGTTGACTAGGACAATTGGTTACTGTTAGTTGGAACACCATGGCGGTCGAGCAAGTGCCATGGAGAAATTTGACCTTCACCTTCACAAGAGGGCTGGAAGAACCTAAGTTACCATCCTGCATGCGAATTTCCAATTGTAGTTATGTTACCTAGGGTAATTGAGTCAACGAACCATTGTGAACACAATTCACAAGTTGTCCCTAAAATTGAGTATTTTCTCGCATCATAGTTTAGTGTTTACTTTACTTTATTTGTGAATCAAAAAAAGTAACCCATTTAGAGATTTTAGATATTTATACTTGAAATGATTAGTACTGGATTCTTGTGGTCAAGCCCAATATTCCCTGTGGATTCGACCTTAACCTTCGGTCAGATTAATTGCTGACAGCGATTGCTTTTTTATTGGAGCGTGAACATCATCAAGACCCAAGCATATGGCCTAGATATGACTGACGAATGGGGAACTCGAAGGAACCCCAAACAAGCCTCTTAGCATATCAATACACATCCTTGGTCACGGAAGCAAGATAAAACAACAATAAGAGAAGATATATAAAAGGGGAAAAGGGACTAAGTGACATCTTTGATACCATAACAATAAATAGAAAGAGAGTCAAGGCTCATAGCATTATTACACCACATGTCCAACAACACCTCTACTACATAGATAAGAGCAGGGGCCAAGACAAGTAGATGGGCTCACCCTCATAGTCATAAGTATATCATAAAGTAAAGAGAGTCTTAATACATAGTATAAGAGAATAGTTATTGTCCCCGAAATGGAGGACTCACTAAAGGCTAACTTGAACAATCCATCTAGCCACGAGAAGAATCAATAGGAGTTCCAGTTCCTACATGGTAATATCATGTAGGCATAGAATATATGTTAGTACGTTTGAATGTACTAAGTATGTGGGATACATTGCAACAAGAGATAGACATCAAAGGCAAAATGCATAAACATGGACAATGGATAGCATACTATCAATATGACATGTATGAATGATGCTTGAAGTAAAACATATTAGTGAATCATATGCTTATATAGAATTAGATCATGCATAGGAATAGACCATCATCATAGACCAAGTGAGCTACTTCCCAACTCCAAGGCACACCATTCCTTAAATTGTGATTGAGGCTTGATACCCCCTCAACAAGGCAATGGAGGCTTGGCACCCCCTCGTCAACGTCATTGAGACTTGGCACCCTATCAATAAGGTGATTGAGACTTGATACCCTCTCAACAAGGTGATTGAGGCTTAGTACCCCCTCAATGAGGTGATTGACTTGCAACATCATAGATACTTTTCATGAATTCAACACATATATAACATACTTTCATCATCACAAGGTCATCATATACCTACATTTCCTCTCAACATTATACATCATATGCATACAATTGATTCATCATCATGCCATCATTGCTTCATCATCATATAATCATCTTAAAATTATTCAACTCATAAGACATGCATCAGACCCTCAATTCCTTAAGAAACCCTAGTCGAACATTTTATCAAATACTTGGTAAGTGTGTAGTGCTAGTGTAAAACCATACAATCGAAGAGTGAAATGATGTAAGAAAATCTATTGTAAAACCATCAATCAATACCTTGCAACACCTCAAGCATTATACATCAAAACCCCACATCAAATCTTACATTAGGTCCAAGATTTATTGCTCAAAACATACTAAAACAATTATACTTTCGTAAACCCCAAATCATTGTGCAGTGAAATTTATAATAATCAAAACCCATAAGTAAATAAATATTTAAATCATGCAATTTAAGTAAAAAGGAGGCTTAGGCACCATGGGTGGAAACACCACATACCTTGGCCTTGAAGAATTTCTTGAAGAAGTCTTTAATGGAGACTTGAAGCTTGAAGAAATTTCTTACATTCGGATGAGGATTTTGGGAGTTGAATTTGGGAGTAAATATTTGGCTAAGTGTTTTTGGTGAGCATTAGGGAATGTTTTGGATGATATGAGGGTGAAATAAGGCTAAGTATAGATATTTTTCAAGTGTGGGAACCCTTAGGCCTAAGTCTTAAAAGTATTGGACCGAAAAAAATAAAACAAGCACCAAAAACAACCGTGACACGGATTTGCCTTTGGAAATTGTATTTCTGCACAAACGAGATCCATGAAAATGCGCATAACTCCTTCATCAAAACTCAAAATTAGGTGAAACCAAGTGAGTTGGAAAACTAATTCAAAGAGCTTTAAGTTAGTAGGTCGTAGGACGCCCAGTTCTTTGTGTGCTAAGAGATATGCACCTTTAAAGTTGACCCTCCTAAATCACATTTTTCTGATTTTTGGATTTTGATACGGTTGCTATAAAATTTGGGTTAGACCTATTTCCTACTCAATTTGACCCCCTGAATAAGAATATGAAGGCAGATATTTGAAATAATGAATGGATTTTAGATATATGAAAATTACGATTCTGCTTACTTTCGAGGCACGTTTTCGAGCACTTTTTGGGGTCTTTTCAGGGTTATGAACTATGTTATATGCCTTACCCTCTAGTACAAGGACAATTTCTACATGAAGGGGTTATGAACTATGTTGTACACCTTAGCCTCATGTTTGATTTGATGTTATGCAATATCTTATTTTCATATAAAGGGGTTATGAACTACGTGGTACACCTCACCCTCATATATGATTCAATGTTATGTACTCACATGTAGGGGTTATGAACTATGAGGTACTCCTTACCCTTATGCACGATTCAATATGTTGTATTATTTTATGCTTACATATGGGGGTTATGACCTAGGCTGCTCCTCTACCCTTATGCTACCCATTAACTTCTAGAACGACTTATGCCCTATGCTATATTCCTCACCCTCTAGTACAAGGTAGTTGGATAATCTATTTATGTTATTTTATGGTGTTAAACAATATATCAAAGTATGATTATTCTTAAGCATATTTCATCCTACGCATTGATTACACAAGGCATATTGAGCTTATGTTCATTGAATATGATTAAGTATCTTGTTATTATGGCTCATGATTCTTGTTGCATTGCATCCTGCATAGTACATTGAAACATACTAACGCATACTCTATGCCTACGTGATATTATCATGTAGGGACCGGAGCTCCATTTGATCATCCTCCTCCTCCACGTGGCTAGTTGGTTCTTGTGAAGAAGCTAGTTGGTGAATCCTCAATTTTGAGGGTGATAGCTATTCTCATTCATGCTTTATAGAGGCTTACCCTTACGTTGAATATTTATTAAATGAGGGTAAGCCCGAAAATTATCTTGACCCCTGCGCCATTCTATATTGGAGGTGTCATTGGATATTATGTCATGGATTGATTATGTTATTGAAGATTGACTCTTCTTACTCTATTATCATTGTGAATGGTTTCCCTTAGTCCCTTTCCCATTTTCATTTATTTAACTCTTATGATTGTTTAATTTGCTTCCGCAACCATGGATGTGTACATGACATGCTAAAAGGCTTGTTTGGGTTGTCTTCGGGCTTCCCATTTTCCATGTCAGTCTAGGCCCTAGGCTTGGGTCTTGAAAAACTTGTTATTAGAGCACTAAGTTGTTAATGGTCCTTGGAATCCAACACACCATGTCAATTAAAGTCTTATTCATGGTTGTGAAGCGAGCCACAACTATGAATAGAAGGCTATGAGGCATTTTTAGGAAATATTTCACTTCTTAATATTCTTTATCGTTCTTTAGATGTAAGATAAGGCTTTCCCCTAACTAATGCTCTTTACTTTTTAGATCATGCCACTACAAAGAGGAAAAGCAAGGAGGTCCCGTGCACCCAGGGGGCCACCGGCTTACTTCACTTCTCAAGTTCCTCAAGATGGAGGGGATACCAAAGTTTAGTTTTGGAATGCCATTACCATGTTGGCCCATGCAATAACCAACCAATTGAATTAAGAGGACCAAGATCCTCATGGTCATACTCTAGCCTCAAGAGTCAGCGACTTCACTAGAATGAATCCTATCGAGTTTCATGGGTCCAAGGCACAGGAAGACCCCCAAGAGTCTAGATGAGGTGTATAAAGTGCTATCCATTATGGATGTAAGTTCGGAGGAAATGGCGGATCTAGCTTCTTATCAACTAAAAGGAGTGGCTCAAAATTGGTTTGTACAATGGAAGGTGCAGAGGAGAAATCATGATGCTATTCCTTCAGAGGAGTTCAAAGCCTCCTTCCTCAACCATTTCTTCCCTATTGAGTTGAGAGAGGCTAAAATGATGGAGTTCATGAATCTTAAGCAAGGTTCCATGAGTGTGAGGGAGTATGCCCTCAAATTGAACAATCTCTCCAAGTATGCTCCACATTTGGTGGCCGACCCTAGATCAACGATGAACACATTTTTTTCGGGAGTGTCTGACTTGGTGAATAAGGAGTGTCGTACCGCCATACTAGTGGGTGATATGGACTTTTACTAGCTCATGACATATGCTGAACAATTCGAGAAGGAGAAGCTTAGCAAGAAGAGGAATAGGGAGTCCAAGAGGGCCCAGTATGAGGGTAGTTTCCAAAGTGCTATGGGTGACCGCTTCCGACAAGGTCACAAATTTCAAGGTAAAAGGTCGTCTAGTGCTCCAAGTAAGAGATTTGCTAACAATGGGGTGCTTAACCCCAAGGTCCAAGGTGGAAATGGTGGGATGAGTTTTCCAAAATGCTCAAAGTGTGAAAAGCATCATCATAGCAAATGCTTGAAGGATTCAAATGCATGTTATTAGTGTGAGAGAGTAGGCCATAAGCTTATTGGTTGTCCTTATGTTCGAAACAAGGGCAAGGATGGTCGCTCTCAAGAGCAAGGTGGTCATGTTGATCAAGTGGTTCAAGAAGGGCAACAAGGGGGTACTCTACGACATAATCGGTTCTATGCTCTTCAAGGGAGGTAAGGAGGGGATGAGGTTCCCGATGTTGTTACCAATATGTTAAAGGTTTCTGATTTTGATGGGAATGCATTGATAGGTATAGGAACCACTATTTCTTTCATTATTCCTTTGTTGCTAGTAAGTTTCATGTGTGTTCAGAACTATATGTGAACCCTTTCGGTGTCTACCCCATTGGTTAGTCTATTATTGCTAGAAGAGTCTATAAGGGTTGCCCTATTTGCTTGAACTCATGTATTGTGATCTTCTTAAACTTGTCATGGTGGATTTTTTCATCATTATTGGGGTGGATTGGTTAAATGCATATCATGCATCCATTGATTGTAGAGCCCGTAAAGTTAGAATCTAATTCCTTAATGAGTTCGTATTTGAGTGGGGAAGTGTAAAGTGGTAGTTGAGGGTAGATTCATTTCTTGTCTTAAGGTCCAATCGAACTCGTAAAGGTTGGGGGATGTTGAGTCTAAAGTCCATCCTATTGAGTCGGTTCCGGTAGTCAAATGATTTTCCTGATGCCCTTTTTGATATTTTGAATTTGTGGTAATGTCTTCTGCTTGACAAATGCCCCAGCTGCATTTATGGATCTCATGAATAGGGTTTTTAAACCTTACCTTTATAGGTGTGTGGTAGGTTTGTGGATGGTATATTGATTTCTTTTCGAAGTGAAGAAGAGGTTGTGAGTCATTTGAAGGTGATATTGCAAATCATGAGGGATGAGAGATTGATTGTTAAATATGATAAGTGTGAATCTTGGGTATCAAAAAGATGGTTAGAGAAGTACACCGATTGGCTTGGTTGGAAATGAGGTTGGATGAAGTTGAGAATGGTAGTGTAGTGATTTTGATAGTTTCAAATCTTCTTTAGTTGATGAGGTCAAGTTAAAGCAAGACCTTGATCCCGTCTTGCTAGAGTTGAATACTTTGGTGGAAGATGGTGAAATGGAAGTTTTCTCCCAAGGGAGAGATAATATCCTTAGGTACTAAGGTAGACTAAGTATGCTTGTGTTGATGACTGGGTTCACTCGAAAGTCCCACCTATAAAGGGTGTGATCCGGTTTAGCAAGAAAGGAAATTGAGCCTAAGGTTTGTTGGTCCTTATAGAGTGTTGAGGTGAATTGGTAAAGTTTCTTATGGATTGGAATTGCCTAGGGAAATGGATATGGTGCATCCGGGCTTTCGTGTATCTATGTTGAGGAGATGTGTCAGTGACCCAAGTGCTACAGAACTCTTTGAGGTTATGTGTGTTGTGAAGGATGAGTTTACCTATGAGGAGGTCCCGATGGATATATTGGATGGACATGTGGAAAGTTGGAGAAACAAAGATGTAACACCTGTCAAGGTCCTTTGGAGGAATCATCAAGCCGATAACATCACTTAGGGAGCCGGAGCACATATGAAGAGGCAATATCCATACCTCTTTCATTCTATTCAAGCTTAATATAGCAAACTAAGTCCCTTCTATGATCTCAAGTCTTAAGTTTTAGCCCTTATGTCATTTGCATGCATTCATGTTTATGTTGACAAGTTTATGGTGATTTTGACATTCATGTTGAGATTTTTGAAAATGATGTTCAAATGCATTTGTGGCATTCATGTCAGGCTGAAATCTTCATGATTACTTCTCCTATGTACATTTCTTTGACATTCGGGGACAAATATTCCCAAGGAGGAGACATTGAAACGCCAAAAAATGTGCCTCGAAAATGTTCATAATCGTAATTTCCATGTATATCAAAATCTGCGCATGATATCGAAAGTACAACTTTATAATTTTTATCAGGGGAAAAAATTGAGTGTGAAATGGGTATAACCCAAATTTTGGAAGACCCGTAGCGAAAAATGACTTTTCTCCATAATTTCAATTTCCAGAGGGCATCCGCGATGCCTCCATGATACGAACCTGTTGCGGAGGTGTGTTTGCACTTCCTTAATTTTTTGTTTCAGCCCTAAGGCATTAGGTCTTGGCCCCATGCCCTTTTATGCATAAAAATGCCTATACTTAGCCATTTTTCAACTCTATATCACTCAAGACACTCTCAAAACCCTCTCTAACACTTAACCAAATATTTCATCTAAATCAAGTGTCTCAAGCTTACTTCTGGATCTCAAGAACCCTATTCATGATTCAAGTCTCCTATAAGTCTACATAAAGAAAACCTAAGTTTAAGATATGTGGGTTTCATCCATTGGATCCTTCCACCGATGGAGCCCAATCTCCATTTTTATGAAAATTGCAAGTTTTCAAGTTGTATTATCTATGAGTATTTTTTATTATAGCTTATAAGCATGAAATATGTTGGGGGTTTTATGAAATGTTGATTAAATATGCATGTCTATCTATCTTAAACTTATACTATTAGTTGGTTTTGTCTATTGAGACTATGTTTGTTTTAAGCTACGAAATATGATCTATTATAAGATTTGATGTTGGATTTCAAGGTATTCTACAAGAGGGTTTTACAATATGTTGGTGGTTGATTCACATTGAGTTTTCTCATTTTATTTCACTCTTGAATTGCATGATTTTGAACTATCATAGCATACCCACCAGGTTTTGATAAAATGTTTAGTCAAGAATTCTCAAGCTTTTGATGATCTATTGAATGATTTTCTCAAGTCTCGATCATTGATGAGTTATTGAGTTCTTATGCTAAGGTTTACGCTCTTAAATTATGATGCCTACTAAAAGGGGTTATGAACTATGTTATATGCCTTACCCTCTAATACAAGACCAATTTCTACATGAAGGGGTTATGAACTATATTGTACACCTTACGCTCATGTATGGTTTGATGTTATGCAATATCTTATATTCATATGAAGGGGTTACGAACTACGTGGTACGCCTCACCCTCATATGCGATTCAGTATTATGTACTCACATATAGGGGTTATGAACTATGTGGTACGCCTCACCCTCATGTGCGATTCAATATGTTGTATTATCTTATGCTTACATGTAGGGGTTATGACTTATACTACTCCTCTACCCTCATGTACTAGCCATTACCTTCTAGAACTGGTAATGACTTATTCTATATCCCTCACCCTCTAGTACAAGGTAGTTGGATGATCTATTTATGTTACGTTATGGTGTTAAACAACATATGCAAGTATGATTATTCTCAAGCATGTTTCATCCTACGGATTAATTAAACATGGCATATTAAGCTTTATGTTCATTGAATATGATTAAGCATTTTTTTATATGGATTATGGTTCTTGTTGCATTGCATCCCACATACTTAGGACATCCAAACGTACTGACGCATATTCTATGCCTACATGATATTACCATGTAGGGACCGGAGCTCAATTTGATCATCCTCCTTCTCCACGTGGCTAGTTGGTTCTTGTGAAGAAGCTAGTTGAGGTGTCATCAATTTCGAGGGTGATGGCTATTCTCATTCATGATTTATAGAGGCTTGCTCTTATGTTGAGTACTTATTAAATGAGGGTGAGCCCGGAAAGTGTCTTGGTTCCCGCTCCATTCTATGTTAGAGGTGTCGTTGGATATTATGTCATAGATTGATTATGTTATTGAATCTTGACTCTTCTTACTCGATTATTATTATGAATTGTTTCCCTTTGTCCCTTTTCCCTTTTAATTTATTTAACTCTCATGATTGTTTAATTTGCTTCCACAACCAAGGATGTGTACATGATATGCTAAGAGGCTTGTTTGGGTTGTCTTCGGTCTTCCCATTCGCCGTGATACCTTTAGCCTCTAGGATTGGCTTGTGACATTAGCTACTAGTTTACTCTTTAGAGCCTACCTTTAAGTATATTCATGAACGAATATTCCCAAGGGGGAAATATTGTTTAATGACCCCTGTTTAGAAGCCTTGAGTACTGAAAAGTTGACCTGAAAAATGGCCGGAAGTCTAGTTTAGAGGGGTGAATTATGGTTCATAAGTGGATATTCGACCCATAGGTTCTATTCTTAAATATAGAACTTTAGGAAAAGGAAACGTTTCCAAGTATGGGGTAACCCATGGACCAAGTGACGACCCGTAGGATACCTTATGGCCTATAGATGGTTTTGTGAGTGGGATCCCACACATAAAGAAATTTGGGGTTTGTTAGAAGGTGACTTACGAGTTATCAGATGGCCCATGGAGTAGGATACGGCCTGTAATATATGTCCATGGTTTTGATTTTAGAAAAATTAGTTTTTTTGGAAATTTCAGATATAGTATTAGACGAAGGGACTTATGGCTCGTGGATCAATTTATGGCCTATAATCAGGGTCTCATAGGTCGATTTCGGCAGTTTTAATGAGGGGAAGTTTTGTTATTTTCGTCCTTTCTATTCCCAAGCTACATCGTTTTTGGGAAGGGGAAAGGGGCCCTAAACCAGCGTTTAAGTCCCAGAATCACCCTTCGTTCTCTCATTCTTTCAATTCCAAATTCTTAAGGCAAGAAGCTCTCAAGAACAAGACTAGAATTTCCAAGGTTTCTTCCCCAAAGGCTTCAATTTCATTTCCCTCTAGTTTTCTCAAGGTATATGAGTTGATTTATGGGTATCCTTCCACCCATAAAGTTTCTTATTAAGCATTTTACCGTTTTTGTTACTTTTTCTGTAAAAGTTTTATTAAATACCTATGAATGCTTAAGATGGTTGAGATAGATTGGATGAGGTGCCTTCGGGCATCTCATTTTCCATGTGAATACTAGACCCCTAGGTCAGGTCATTACATAGACTAACCATGGACAATCTAGTTGCTAAGTACAATAGGTATCTAAAACAACAAGTGCTAATATAATCAGATACAGCAGTTTAAGTACGCAACGTAGAACACAATCAACAACCAACCTCACAAGTATTATATATCGGTAGCATCAGGATACATATATACAATTAGACAAGTATTAAGATGGGTTTGCATATCGATCACATGGCACAAGTTTACTCTCAACATTTACCCATCTTCTTCACAGTTTAATTGTGCTAAAACCTAACTAGTATAACACCTATAACAGATATAGTACTCAACATACTAATTATTATCCCACAGCATTATATATAATATGTGCTCAGTAAATCCCGACCATATACAATCATATACCACATGTTTCAGGCCAGCCTTGGGGATTAAGAAGTTAGCTTACCTAAAAGGTGGACCCATTTTGATTGTGTGATAGTCTAGGACAACCTTTTGTTGAATGATGGAGACTTACGGGGCATTTTGATCCCTTAGTTCTTTTAGCTAAAATTAGCCAGAAAGAAGTGGGGCCCTTATTTTAGCATATAGAGTGCTGTTGGGGGTTCTAATGGCATCATTGGATCTAGAATGTTGAGAACCATGTGGTTACATAGTTCATTTGCATAAATTGGATATCAGATGGGCTGAGAATACCTTGAAGAAGTTTTTGACTTAGCTGATGCAACATAGTAGAACATGACCTCTTTGTGCATGGAGGCCTGCCCGCATGCGCGGAAGGCAAGGCCAACATGCCCTGCGCTCATGCCAAGCTGGGGTATATTTGTGGAGGCTTGGAACATGTTAGTGCCCCACATACATGCCCACCTGCCTGCGTTCATGCAAGCATGTGGCTAAGGGAGTGTCTAACCTTTTAAAAAGGCCTGATAGCTAGGTTAATGAAAAAAAAATCAGCTTGTGAAAAAGCTATACATATCCATTTTTAACGATTCAAAAGTGTATGTTGTACGTAATATTATAAGGAATGTTTTGCGAACGTAAAGTTTTAGTTTAGGCACAAATTCTGAGGTAAAGTCATTTTTACTTATTGTATTACTGTAAACTATTGGAAACTTTGTGTTGTGATATCTCGATCGTTGTTTTATCAGAATTAAGTGAAATTTTGGTCTTAAATGTAATACTCTTTGCGCCGTATGCTGTGGGATGTTTGTACTCTGGTTATTTGACTATATGTTTGCAAAATTTGGCTAAGAAATGCAGACTAGATATGGGCATTTCAAATTTGTAGTGATGTCATTTGGCCTAACTAATGCACCAGTGATATTTATTGATCTTATGAATAAGTTCTTTAAACCCTACCTTGGTGTGTTTGTAATGGTGTTCATAGATGATATTTTGATTTACTCCCTGAGTGGGAAAGAGTATGTGAAGCATTTGAGGGTAGTATTGTAAACCTTGAGAGATGAGGTCGTTTGCTATGTTTGATAAATGTGAATTTTAGTTTAAAGAAGTTGGTTTTTAGGGCATGTGGTATCAGGTGAATGAATTAAAGTGGATCCTAAAAAGATAAAAGTGGTGAGAAATTAGCCTAGTCCCTTGCCTCCAATGAATATTAGGAGTTTCTCGGGATTAGCAGGGTATTACTAGAGATTTGTTGAGGGCTTCTCTTCAATTGCTTCTCCTTTGATAAAATTGAAAGAAAAGAAGGCAAAATTTATTTGGACCGATGAGTGTGAAAGAGTTTTCAAACTTTAAAGGATAAGCTTATATCCGCTCCTGTCTTGGCTCTACTAGAAAGGTTAAAAGGGTTTGTTATGTATTATGATGCTTCAAGAATTAATTTTGGGTGTGTATTGATGCAAAATGGAAAAGTTATTGTCTATGCTCATAGGCAACTAAAAGTGCATAAGCAGAATAATCCTACCCATGATATTGAGCTAGCAACAATGTTATTTTCTTTGAAAATATTTAGTCATTACTTGTATGGGGTTCTTATCGATGTCTTCACCGACCACAAGAGTCTCCAATATGTGTTTACCCAAAGAAGCCTCAATTTGAGACAAACAAGGTTGTCAGAATTTCTTAAGGATTATGATATGGGTGTGCATTTGTTTGGATATATACTATTAACTATGGAATATATACACTATCAACTATGACTTTAGATATGGTATTTATTATAGAATAATTATTTATTCGATTTTAATAAAAATTTTAATAGATCATACAATCATTTATGTATTCATTTACTAATATAGTAAATGATTTAGTCTATAGAGGTTTAGCTGATACACAGAGGATTAAATCATTGGTTCTTATAAGTATAAAGTTTTTCGTCACAATCTAAGATTGAAATTGGACAATTCATCAATATGATTGCAACACAAGATTATATAAAATTTATCTTGATTATGAGAATGGTATAGTTCCAACTTCTTATGCTAGTGCATATTATATGTATTGAATGGGATCAAGTAGATATAGTTGTTTTAGACTGACTGATAAAGACATGTTCTTTAAACTGTTAAACTTATATTCTTAATCCTGATATAAGTATTATGATCTGTATATATTATTTATCATTTTGATTTATTAAAAGGTGAGATTCTGAGATAGGTCAACGTGCCTGGTAAATTGGATGATAATAATATATATTGGTAAAATAATAAGTTAGTTGGTGGAATCCATATCTTGATATTGAGATTGATGATATGCCTTTTGAGAAAACAATACGTTTTTGTTGTGTCAAATCTTGCAAATAGATTTATATATCCGACACATGAAATAAGTTAAGCAGTGCTTTAAAGAAAATTAATCTTTGAATTAAATTTATTAGTAATTTAATTTATTGATTAGTATCTGTAATTTTAATATGAGGAACTACATAAGCGTTTAATCGGGAATTTCTAAATATAAATAGAGTGCAATTATGAATTTTTAGTGGAATAATTAGCAATTTGTTATTGTAAGAATAATTTCAAATTAATTATTTGAATTATTTCCACAATAAGAAGACTAAGTAATTAATTTTATAGTCCCTACACTGCCCATATTTAACTAGAACTCAAAATGTTCAAAATCTTATTTCTAATAAAAGGAGGACACATATTAGTTTTTTCTTTTTCAAGAAAAGTAAGTTTTGTTTTTCTTTTTGGATTTGGAAAGGTCCTATATAAAAAGATTTTCCTAATCTAGAAAAAGATTTGAATGAAAAAGAATTAGGATTTCTATACAATGCTTGTCCACCCTATTATTACGAGAGTCGGGATGTGAGCTTGAGATCACCGTAGAAGACTGCAGAATTGCAATCTAACTTGTGGATTCGCTTGAAGGAATATACTCACGCTTCAAGAGGTATTTATCTAATTAAATTTGATAAAGTTTATGTGTTCTAGCATAATTATTCCTGTTCTAGCATAAACATATGTGTTATCTATTATTCATGTAAGCAGTATGATCTTAATATGCTTCTGTTGTACATATGATTTTCCAATAATTGGCATCAAGAGCCATTCTTATATCTTTAATACATCACCCGAATAGTATGTGTATATATGCGATTATGCCCATGAATTGCAATCATTATTGACTGCTTGAATCTGGAAGTTACATAATTGTTAAACCATGTAATCTTGCAAACAAGAGGAACTTTTAGTTCTTTTAATTGTTTGTGAATTTTGGAAGTAAGGAAACTCACTAGTCTCACATGGCCATTACGTAATTGGTCAAAGGACACATTGTTTTGGATTTATATGGCAGCTAAAAAGAGGCTATACTATTAAGTTCCAAACCAGGTAGATATAAGTTTATTGCTGGATTATTATACAAGGTAGTACTAATCAATTTCATATAATTGAAAAGTTGATCGTAGCAGTGATTAATTCTTGTTTCAAAGAGTTGGATTCAAGTGCGCGTTCCTTTTAATTGGTCAAGAATCAATTATGTTTAATTATATGGGCATAGCTTTTCTTTTTCTCACATAAATACATAAACTTGTATATATTAAGAATTTTATTATAATTAATAAATAGTTACCATTTAAGTGGTTTGTTTATTTGGAATTGTTATAAATTCTTAGTATCTATTGTATGTGAGATTATGATATATGAACTGATAATTATTATTAATAAATAGGATTCACGGAAGTGATTTATTTATTTGAGTCATTAGAATATGCTCAATGTACCATGTGTAAATTGTTCTGGATAAGTGTACAGTAGGGGTAAAGTTTCATCTACCGAAAGGAGATTACCTTTAGCCACTAGTAGCATTGAATTAATTCATTAGAAGAGATATTAAAGATTTTCACTACTCTAAACGGAAGAAGTATAATATCTTAGATTCTCAGACGTATTTATCAAGAGGACAATTTTAGTGTAAGAAGGTGATATGTGTGTGTTAGTAAAAAGGACACAACGTATGCCTTGTGCTCATGAGATAATAATTACAAACAATAAAAAATTTGAATCATGTTTTTTCAATCTTTAATCTTGTCTAAAATAGATATTTTCCAAATTTGGTCATAATTTACGTGGTCATGAATTTTATGATCTCTGATTGACTTGAAATTTGATGGTAAATCATTTAGATGGGTTTTAGGTTACTTGTCAGATTAAAATTTGATTTAAATATGATAAGGTTATTCTTCATGCCACTTATATGAGCATGATTACACATAGTGATTTGACATAAATTGATATATGACATGAATGCAGGTCATTTTTTTCTAATTCCTAAAGATGCTTAAATCAAGTAAATTTTAATTTGTTATATCTTTGGAAACAAATATTTTTTATAGACTCAAATAGTCATGACCCGAGCCTAGGGCCTAGGAGTGATACAACAAATGAGAACCTGAGAGTCACCAAACATGCCTCATAGCATCTACATACACATCATTAATTCGGAAGCACATAGTTAAATAATAAACACATAGTTTTAAGGGACGAGTAAGTATGATTCACACTCTGGAGATGTCATAGGGATAAGGATTTGCATGGATTCACATAGCATATAAGAACTAAGGGGTGGGTAACAATGTCACGACCTGACCCCAGTCATGATGACACCTGCTGGTCCCACCTACAGGAAAGCCAATTCCCAACCCAAGGGTACCTGTCCTAGCTCTCTAGTCCAAACCAAATAGATATAACAATAATATATGCGTCAAAACCTACCTAGAACCAGAAAGTACTCAACTGTACAAAGCTACAATAGACACAAAAACATCTTATATACATATATCAATAATTATAAAATATACAAAACCAAGAGTGCACCTATAAATACCAAAGTCTATTGTACAAAGCTAATGTCTTGATACAAAAGATGACCATCATTAAGAAGGAGACTGCGAAAAAGCCAGAGTTATTGGTGCTCACCAAAAGTCTTCTAAGTGTTCCTGAAGTTCCCTTAACTATCATGACCCTTACCTAGACCTGCACTATTGGAAGATGCAGAAATAAGGGTGAGTACCAGAAAAGGCACTCATTAGACATCATCGGCCGACAAAGTGAAATAGTAAATATATATAAAGCCCAAATATAAAGAGAATTGTAGCATTGCAGCAAAATGAACTTAGATCAAGGCATAGACATGTCTGGAAACCCCCAACCACAACTAAACCAAATAAAGTGAAGAACAGTGATAACCTGAGCCAACCCAAGTGCTGATCATCGATACTGATTGACGAAGACTGTATTGGCTAATACAATAACTGTCCAACTGAGGCATGGTGTTATATGCGGGTGCAAGGCCCTAGTATCTATGCTTGTATGTCAACTAGGCCCCCATAAGCCCAGAAAGTACACCCATGCACAATGTAGAGCCAATAGATCATCATAGAATTCCTCAAAACCATCACAGAATCCCATGGAACCATCATAGAGCCCACCTCTCCACATCATCAGAACAACTATCAATTGTACGTAGGTGTAAGGCCCTAGTATCTAAGCTTGAATGCCCCCGATCCCTCATAAAGCTAGAGGGCACAACCACCCACAATTAGGGTATGAATAGGTGGTCGATCCATAGGTAATTAATCATGAGGTATCACCCCAATAATGACATATTGATTGGGTTCTCGACCCTATGCCGGCATGTGGCACCTGATCCAAAATATACATGCGTAACGGTGGGATGTATCCATCACGAGAGAAAGAATCCCCCTTGCAATTCAAATGTGTCTCATCTCAAAATGTCAATCATGGGGCCTTGCCCCAAAGTGGAATCAGCGGGGTCCTCGACCCAAAATATCAATCAACAGGGCATAGCCCCTAAAATGTAGTCAACGGGGCCTTAGGCCCAAAGTAATGGTAATTGCCCGTACCCCTTAAGAGTAAACATCCATGTCTTGGACACTTGGATATGACCACCAGAGACTAAGACCATAAGAAGCGTCACCCGAGTCTAGATACTCGGACGTGACCACCAGAGACTTGAACAATAAGGTGTGTCATCTAGGTCTCAGAGCATAACATCAGAAAAATCTCCATATATCTCTCTAACCGGGTCTGAGTCTCCCAATCATATAATCTCTCCAATGTCACAATAAACAATTTATTCCCAAGGAAGGCAAGGAACATAGAGTAGTGACTAACATCAACGTAACAGTGCATAGACCTCAATAATCAAAATAGAATCAGGCTCAACAGGCAACCATGCTACAATATAGCCCATTGTAGGTAATGGAAATAAAAGTGTAGTAATAATAGGCGTATCATAGGTGCCCCCAATAGATAGGCCCAGCAGAATCATAGTAAGCTCGTAATCAAGTCACTGTATGACATAGAATGAATGCACAATCTCCCAGTCCATATATCTCTATAGCTATATGCAATACATACCCATACAAATACAAGTGCAAGTCAAGTCAGTATACATGCCTGCCCTAGGCTCTAGCTCATATTTGGCCCTTACCAGGCCCCTTTCTGTGTAAAGCAACTCATAGGGCAGTGTCGGTATAACCTAAAATAAGGCCCAATAGGCTAGATAATCAGAAGGATGTCACCTATCCTGAATCATATCGTAGTCCAACTACTATACAGGACATCGCCAAGGCAAACATGTGTCATCCCACTAAAAAGTGCCCCTCTCTAAATAGGATCCCATACCCAAAATTAACTCACACCGCTAGTATCTCATTACAGATCCTGGGAAACCCGTAGGATGAAACCAGCCCCTAATTGATAGGGTCACATTCCCATATCAAGCCTACCAATGGCTCAATAGCAATTCCTCTCGTATCATAAAATGCAAGACTCCCTTAGGGGGTGCATATACCCGTCCTCAAAACATGGTGTGTCTCTCTAGTCACTAGCCATTGGCACAAGTACGTAACAAATAATAGTAATATATAGGATCATATACACCACAAGGTAATACAGAATCATGTTTAATTAGGTAATTCTACGAGAAGTACTAAGAAAAAATATAGATAACCATAGCTACATCATGCATATACATACCAACCAGATATAAAAATATTAGATTCAACACAGAAGGTAGCATGTAATCACAGTTCAACCTCAATATCTAGTATATTCTTGTAGCCCCAAACCACACACACACATACAAGCAAGAGTCAAGTTCAGTGTATATAGGTATCACATGGTTCATAACTCCAGCCAACCCCTTTAAGACTCTTTCTTAGTCATATAATGTAAGAACTCAAGTAATATAGTAGCTACAACCAACACAACCTTCAATGCAAAAACTAGCATCTCATAATATTACATATATACCTAACACATAGATCACATACAACCACGTACAACATATACTCCACAACTCAATCTATAAACAGTACATTCTAACATATTCCAACTCAACGATGAAAATATTTCAGCTCACTCTAAGGCTTAGAGCAAGCTTACCCTACTTGGCATCCGATGTCTCTTGGTACAAGTTAATCTAACCAAGCTTTTCCCCTTCGAACTACCTCCCGATACTGTTTAGCTATCAAAACACAAGTCACAAGATCATTACGACTAATTTGGCTGTAAGATCTCAAGAAACAGGTGAAATTACATTAATTACGACTAAAATGGGAAAATCAGGGCCCACACTTGAAATGTTGAACCAATCCCTGTAAAATGATCCCTACATCATCCCGAGTTCATATCGAGAAATTCAGCCGAAAACAGACCCTAGAAGATCTAGAAAAGGCCCAAAATTGAATTTTAAAAACTTTACCGAGAAAACATTCTATTCAAGACTTTCTCGGTAAAAAATCTCAAAAAGTGGACAAAATCAACGAACACCTAGTATGCTACAACATTCCTCTCCAAACGTAGAACAATTTTGGATACAAATTTCACTTAATTCCGTTAAGAAATGACCGGGATATTGTAATGTAAAATTTTCACTCATTCCCAATATATCATCAATGAAAAAGCAGCGGTTTACCTTGTAATACATGTCTCATCCCAAATTCAACTTCACAACGATGTTCCTTGTGAAAAATTGAGTCCTGTAGCCTTTTGATTCACTCAAATCGGATAAAAAACGAGCTGGAAATCACAAAAGTAGTTGAGAGGAATTACATATATATAGTTAAATTCCCTGGAAGGCACCTTTATATACACACAACCACGTCTTGTCCATGTGGTAGCACTATAGCTGACCACATGGCATAGGAAAAGACAACGACATCAACCCTTCCTTTTTCTACTCATCCCTCAATATCTTTTTCATCGTTTTGGGCTCGTTCAAACTCTGATTTTTGCAAACGAACTATGTAATACTATAGACTTTAACATTCCGAATCTAACAGTGCAGTTGGAATTTCCAAGGAGCTTCCTATGATAAAGTAAGGGTCCCAACTTCTTTATTGGCAACTTTTTACTAAAAGCCCCTTGGGGGTCAAATCATATCTGAAAGTCCCTTGTATCAAACGAAGGGTCAACCCAGACAAAAATCAACATTCTGGTGCTAACTGCGCTATCAAAATTCTCAATTGAGGTATAGTTATCGAGAGCATTGACTGGGTATCAAAATGTTGACAGCACTACCAAAATGTTGACTAGGACTTTACTCAAAAACTCATTTTACTGGTATAACTTCTCGGTTAACTCAAAAATCCACATAATTCCTGAATAAGCCGACCAATAACCACCCTAATAGTCCCGAGGTCACTGTATACATACTCAATCAATAATAACAGCAAAACCATATAAGTGACACAGAGGGTCATTGCAACATCCCCCACTAATGAGACTTTCTTCCATGAAAGTATGAACACAAGCATACCTGTAGGCTCCAATCCACACCACGAGCACATAAGTCGTAAGCATGTTCTGTATTATACAATAATTCAGACGATTCTCACTATCTAGAAATCCCACCACCTATTTGTATATTACAGTGAGTTGGTATGACAATTCAACAAGAAAGTCTCAAGAATACACTATTTTTCCCATCTGCTTAATCAGTCACGATCCAAGCCAAGGACCTAGACATGACACGGCGAATGGGGAACCCAAAGGAACACTAATCAAGCCTCTCAACTAATCATTACACATCATTGGTCACAAAATCATGTAAAAGACATAAAATAAGAGTAAGGGGCAAAGAGGGCTAAGGGATAGCTTGCAAAATTACATCAATAAGGGCCAAGGAGTCATAGCTCATACTATAGATACATAACTTGTCCAACAAATATCTTTAAATACATCGATAGAGTGGGGGCGAAGACAAGGTAATGGGGCTCACCCTTATAGTCAAAATAGAACATAAGAAAGTATCTCAATACATAGATAATAGCAACATAGACTAAGGTCCCCGAAGTGGAGGACTCACCAACTATCTGAGTAAAAAAGATCTAGCCACGTGGAGGAGGAGGATAATCAACTTGAGCACCGGTTCCGACATGGTGAAATCATATAGGCAAGAGTATGCGTTAGTATGTTTGAATGTACTACATATGTGGGGTGCAATGCAACAATAGATAGACATCATACTCAAAATGCATTCATTAGACAATAAGTATAGTATAACAATATGGCATATATGTTCAGTGCGTGAGTAAAACATGCTTAAGTAGCTCATGCTCATATTGGATATCATATGTGTAGAAGAGACCAAGCTAGAATCCTAACTTCGGTTGGGAGATACTATTTACACCTGGACACCCTGGTGGCAAGGTATATAACCCTCACATGATTGATGCCATTCACACCTGGACACCCTGGTGGCGAGGTACATACCCCTCACATGGTTGATGCCATTCACACCTGAACACCCTAGCGGCAAGGTACATACCTCTCACATGGTTGATACCATTCACGCTTGGACACCCTGGTGGCAAGGTACATAGCTCTCACATGGTTATCCGGGCTCTCATATCCCCCGGACCAGGCATGATCTAATGCAGCACATTATATAGAACATATATATCATGCACATAAGCTCATTTCATCATCATATAGCCAATCATATGATATCTTATGCTTTGGACCTTCATTTTCACAAGAAACCCTAGCTGAACATTTTATCAAACATTTGAGGGGTGTAATGGGGGTAAAAGACCCTTCAATTTAGAGATGAAATTATGCAAGAAATTCTATAATAAAATCATCAATCAACACCATGGAACACCCTCAATCAAAACCGCTTATCAAATCAAACATTAGATCCAAGATTTAGAGATCAAAATATGCTAAAACAACCATACGTTCATGAACTAAAATCACTGTGCAGTAAGTTTCTCAATATACAAGACCGACATGTAAAATTAACTTTAAATCATGCAATATTAGTAAAAAGGGAGGCTTTGGCACCATGGGTGGAAGGACCCAATGGTTCAACACCACATACCTTAGCTTTGGAGAAGCTCTTGGTGAAGATTGAAGATGGAGACTTGAAGCTTGAAGAAAATCCTTAGTTCTAGATAAGGATTTTGGGACTTTAATTTTGGAGTGAAAATATGGCCAAGTGTTTTGGGGAGTATTGGGAAATGTTTTGGATGATATGAGGGTGAAATTTCGCTAAGTATAGAAAAAACGCACTTGTGAAAACTTGGGCCCAGTACTTTAGAATATTTGGACTGCACAGGAAAAAAACTGCTAGGGAAAATACACCACTCCGCGTCGCGGAGTGGATGCGGAGGCAAAATTGTGGATTGCCCTTTGGAAATCATGACTTAAAAATGTATAATTGCTAATCTTTTCCTCTTAAATTGGGGTTAGACCCTTTTTTACCTAATTTTGACCCCCTGATCACAAATATGAAGTTAGATTTTCGAAATAATGAACAGATTTTGAGATATATAGAATTTCAAATTCCGGTCATTCTGAGGGACATTTTTGGGGTCATTTCATAATCAGCTGACAAGTCATAAGGATCAATCGCTAGACATACCTTCCTTGCTACATCACCAGATTTTCAGATAATCATGGATGTTCATAACTGTCCTCGTGGTTCACCTATATGACTTTTCCTCCATTCCTTGCTTCCTTATATAAGCAATTTCCACAATCAACCACAAATGACCCACAAGCTAACCAAACAACTTCTGACAATAGCTAATATGCTCTCATTCACAAGGAGGGCCAAAAATCCCTTCCCTTTCTCTCCAATCCACTCGGCATCACAACCAAACACTCACCAATGCAGCAAATACCCAACATTCTAACTCAAAAAGCTCTCTGTACTTCCCTTCATACCCAGACATCCTTATCTCACTTCGCAAACATGGTGCTCAATAGTTATAACCATTCAACACCTATTTTGTAGCGTTTAACTACCCGTGGAAAAAACTGCAATAGCAGCCACTGGTGCTTACAAGTCAGTAAATCCCTACTATACATCGTAGTTGTCAGCCCTATAAACATCATCAACCACTTATAAGGGCCACAAAAGATCTGGGTACAACCCCCAAAATGTCCTCCACCACAACTCCCTTAGCAATATCAAACAATCATCTAACTCAATGAAATCATACTAGGTACATGTAACTCATTCTGAATACATTGTTGCGACATCAATACATGGAAAGCAAAATATATAATAGAACAAGCTAGAAGTAAGGCGAGCTCAGATGCAATCAATCCGACCCATTTCAAAACCTTATAGGGTTGACATATTAGACCCAAGATCACCTCACCTTCCGACCGCATGACTTCTATCAGGGGTGACACCCTTAAAACCGCTCTGTCCCAAATCTTATATTGCACAAATCGACATTCATGGTCTGTATAACCCCGGGTGGTGACTCATAGTTGTCCTCATGGTCTGTATAGCCCCGGGTGGTGACTCATAGTTATCCTTAATCTATCTCGCACACTCCGGAATTTAGCTAAGGCATCTTGTAACAAGTCTATACCTTAGGGGCGCTACGCTATAGGCTCAAACCAGCCAGCTAGAGTATGACATCAGCAGCCATCCGATAATATCACTTGACCTACATATCACAATCTTGAAGATTCATCATACCGAATCCCTCACTAACGAAAGGGACCTTCCATTACCCCAATATCTGACTTGGGATAAAAGAAGCTCGAAACTCATACTTAAGCAAGCAATGGGAGAAGCAACACACCAAATACTATATAACCATAACTTAAGTGCCAGTTAATCTAACAAAATAATCAACATTCCCTCTGGTAAGCCATTGCCCAAGTTACACCTCCTTTTTTAGGATAAAGCGGTCATTGTCAAGAAACAAAATTTGACCAAGGTTAGGATCGAACCCAAGGGAATACGTAGACTTAGGAGAATTTAATTATCGCAATTTGAGTAATTAACTAAATTACTTTCCCAAAGGGGGGTTGCAATAATCAGTAGAAAAGTAAACCTAACTAACATAGGAGTTAAATCAATAGGAGAGAAACTAGGATATTGTATTCCCCATGAGTCCCTAACTTATCACCGGATAAACTAATTCTTTTCTAGTGAGTAGCATGCAAGCCAGTAAGTTAAATTCACCAAATCCTTTGGTCTAGGTGAGAGGAGAATTTCACTATGTGACTTAGCCCATCTCCATAGTATGCATTACTAACCCTTACCTATTAGTCCCAGTACAATATCCCGTTGGCCTAGTTCGATCGATTAGATATGAATACATGAATCGAATCCTTTTAATTAATCTATTTTCCTATTTATTACTACCTTGGTCTAGTCAGTAACACTAGGCGAGTTCTAATGTTGGCCATCATAAAAAAACATGTGAAATGAAAAGAGTTAATTATAACATGCATGCACACTTTCCAAGAATTATGATTTATCCACTTTTACCTTGTTAGTTCTTCATGGTTCTCACACACCTGGTTGTGGATTTACCTACCCATGATTTTTGTAGATGCAAGACTTATGAATTGGAATAATATAATAGAGCACTTATAAGAGCAAGCAAATCAAAACTTCAAAGAGAATCAAAAGAGTAAAGATCAAATCAAAGTATAAGTGTTTCTCAAAACTCCCCAATGTTACCTCTATTCAATCTCACTATTTTTTTCTCTCTAACTGTCGAGTTCTCTTTGTACTATGTGAAAAATAACCTAAAAATCCTATTTATAATATTTATAACATAAGTTCTAAACAAAATAGGATAGCTAGGTCGGCACACCTCATGGATAGGTTTACGAGTCGTATTGCATTCCACGGCCCGTAGTTGGGGTTTCATAAAGTGTTGCTAGAAAACTAGAATTTAGCTGTACTATACCCCTCTAGGACCCATAAAGTGTTCTATAGCCTATAGTAGGGTTTCATCTGATAAATTTTCAGAAAGTCCCTTATCTTTGATTCTCAAGGCACGAATCATGTTCTATGACTCGTAAACTAATCCATGACCCATGTGCATATTCGTAAAACAACTTCAAAACATCCGCTCCTCACTAGAATTGTCCACAAAACCCACTTCACGACCCGTAGTGTGAAGCATGACCCGTAAGGAGTCTCGTACAACATCAAAATTACCAGGTTCTGCACTTTCTTCGCAAAATCAGGCCAACCCTAAAATCCTGTAAATAAAACATAAAATTACATAAAACCAACTAAAATCGCATTAAGAACATAAAAAATTCCAAGTTTTAAGCATAAAAAGTGTTGTATTTTGACAGCATATCAACACCCTTAACTTAAAATTGTTGCTTGTCCTTAAGCGACAGACCCAATCTATATAAGTAGTACAATAACCTCCAGACCTCAACCCAATGGCATACATCACATCAAACTTAAACTTGGATACCTAATCACTTTTTTTGAGATAAAATCAGATATTCATCTTGCAAATGAATACAGACTAGTACATGTGACAATACAACTATGAAAGCGAGGTACTATCAACTATCCACAATCACTGGATAAGTCTAATACTAATAATGTAATGTAAGTGCCCTTACATGAAAAGTCCCATATCTCACTCTCAATGATGTTTTTATGTATAACCTTGGGACAATGAAAAATCACTCACCCTAACAAAAGATGTTCATGTATCATGCCTAATACTATAGGCTTTCCCCTACACTCATGACTAAGTCCTTTGACTACTTGGTCTAGGATCACTTTAGGACTTTATAGGCTTGTAACGTAAGCTCATGGGGCTTCAGTATGGTATTTTGGGAACATAGTAACAGAAGCCCTCCTTGACACTTTGTTTTTCTACCCTTTTGCCCTACCAACACTGTTATTATTTTTTTCTCATTCTCCTTTTCTCCTATTTCAAGATTTTTAGGGTGTTTTCTTTTCATTTTTCACCTTTTTGTCTTTCTTTTACCATTCATTTTCCTTTTTAACACACAATTAACACATCACTTATTTTTCATGCACCAGTGTATGATTTTTCTCCTTTTCTATGTATCATTAACTTTCCCCCTAATTTTTATGTTTCACACTTACACCATCCACCCTTAACTTAGTCTTTTGGCCTGAGTTGAGGTGCACATTATCCATCCTTAAAACCAGAGCAACTTTTGATAGCCACCCTCAACTTAGGCTTTTTGCCTCAGTCAAGTTACACAATGTTCAAAGAAGGAACAGGGCCAATTTTAGGATCTTTCAACTAACAAGACCAGGTGAATTAGGTGTTTACAAATAATAGTTACATGTTAGGCTCAAACATTAGGATCAAAGGATATACTACAATTTTGGTTGGTTATTTAGGCGAAGTTGACTTTTAAGAATAATGGCCTAAGATAATTTCTTAATCCGATTATTATATAGTCTAACTTATAGCAACATGACAAGTTCTGAATTAGCAAAAAACACATGAATTTAGCAATTTAGGCTCACACTCATATGGCACTAACTATGTCATTAACAAAAGACTCTTTGATCATGCTTTTCTATCTCAATTTATCCTTACTTATCAGAATAAATATTGTCAACACACCAAAACATCATGGTTGCTATCTAAACTAAATAATCAAATTTTTGGTGGGTATCATTTTTATAAAAAGATACAAAAACATGTTATATGCCATAGGTATTACTAGTATATGCTCCAAATACTACCTACATATCCTAAAAATGCTGGTTCAATAGAAAATTAATATCCATGGGGAGAAAGAACATAGGTAAGAAAATCCCATGATAAAAAATTTGGGTAGTTATGGACCTAAGCTACTCAGACTTCACTGAGGTCCATAACTACCCATACTCCATAGAAAAAGATGTGCATTGTCCCCAATGCACACAATCACGAAAAGAAAAATATATGGGGTCAAAAATCATACTTGGGCGCCTAAGCAGCGGTGTGTAGCTGAGTTTGAGAACTCTCGCCCTGCGGGGTGGCCTCCTCTGTAGTAGTCCTCTGTCCGAAGGGGCCAACACCCCTTACCTTCTCCACCGCACGAGGTTATCATATCTCTGCCTTCTATCTCGACTCTCCCAAGACAAGTTTGAGATCCTCCTCCTTTGTCAATGCCACATGAAATCTTATGGCATCAAGATCATCGTCTAGGTAGGGCCTCTTCCTATGGGAATGCTTGATAGGCTCATCAGGAGCAACAAGATCTACTACCGGCACTTGGGGCATGATCTCTGTAGTGCCACTAGTGCTGCCAGCGCTGCTGTCATATTGGCCTAGAGCTGCTGGATCTACATCGAATGACTGTCAAATCTGCTGGCCGGGTTGTGCTCAATCTATGCTATACACTCGCCTCGAAAGCTTCAATGTGGGCATCCACGACGAAAAAACGATCCTAAATAGTTGCAACTGTGTATGCCTGCATGTTACCCTCCTTGTCTAAAATCGGCTAGCGCACCCATGGCCTAATCTACTGAACTAACTGAGTCAACTGTGACTTAGCATGTGATAACCTATGCTCCATTTCCTGTATAGATATGGCGAACATGTAAACCATGCCCACTGGTGCAACCTGTGATGACGATGCCTATAGTGCAAGGACAGAAGTAGTAGGCCCCCTGTCCTCAATTGCCTCGAGCTGTGGGGGCCTATCCTCAGTAGCAGTAGCAGCAATGGTGGTGGTGTGTAACCTGAGGTGGTGGCACTGGGGCAAACATCTCTGGCATGGGAGTAGGCTGGTGCTGTGCTTATTGGAGTGCCACTGGGTTCTCCTCAGCCTTCATCAGGCTGGCATCCAAAGTGCACTGGGACTTGATTAGTGAGTCTAGTTAGTGTAGGCTCTCCACCCTCGACTCTAGACAGAGCCTGTGTATCAATCAAGGAAAAAACATAGAGGTAGACCTCACTTCAGGGTGGCCTCGTGAATCTGCTCGATAATAAGGCTAGCCCAACCAAACTCATAACTAGCTAAGATGTGGGCAACTAGCAATGCACACTCCGACAACAAGGTATTATCAACAAGTGTCGATTGGATGCATTTGGTTGGAAAGGAAACTAAAGACTTACTGATAGGCTTTGAGTGAATGGCGACCAATACAGGTTCTGTCCCTGCTCAACAATATAACCAACCACCCATCTCATCAAGCTGGCTCTGCGCTCTAGATCTCTCATCACCAGTAGGTTCCTAGTGGGCTGTCACGACCCAAGCCTAGGGCCTAGACGTGACACGATGAATTGGGAACCCGAAGGCACCCCAAACAAGCCTCTTCACGTGTCATTACACATCCTTCGTCACAGAAGCATATAAAAGACATATAGAATAGGATGGAACATTAGGGCTAAGGAAAAACTTGCCAAAACAACAATATTACAAGACAAAGAGTCATGGCTCATATCATAAATTCACAACTTGTTCAAAAAACACCTTTAAATACATAGATAAAGCGGGAAATAAGACAAGGTAACCGGGCTTACCGTCATAGTCAAATAGAACATAAGAAAGTGACTCAATACATAGATAAGAGGAAAACATAAATCGAGGTCTCAAAACTGAAGGACTCATCGACAAGCTTGGAATAGTACCATCTAACCATGTGGAGAAGGAGGATGATCAACTTGGGCACCGGTTCCTACATAGTGATATCATGTAGGCAAGAATAAGCGTTAGTACATTTAAATGTGCCAAGTATGTGGGATGCAAAGAAACAAGAGATAAGCTTCACAATCAACATGCATAACAATAAGCAATAGGCATGATATAGCAATATGACATGTATGGTCAGTACATAAGTAAAACATGCTTTGGTAACCCATGCTCATATAGAATATCATATGTGTAAAAGATACCAAGCTAGATAACCAAAGTATAAACCACTTGGTAGGTTAGTGATGTTGCCACCCCATTACTTAGGTGTACGAGTACTAACCCTCATCTAGGTTGATGATGATACCACCCCATTACCCTGGTAGATGAGTATTAACCCTCATCTAGGTTGATGAGTACTAACCCACATCTGTGTTAGTGATGTTGCCACCCCATCACATAGGTGGATGAGTACTAACCCTCATCTAGGTTATCCGGGCGCTAGACCCCCTTCCCTCCCCTCCCCCCTGGCATGGTCGAGTTCTACACTTTATATAGGATTCATCATATACGTAAGCTAATCTTATCATCATAACATCATTTATATCATATCTCATGCTTTGGACCTACAATTCCTCAAGAAACCCTAGTCGGCCATTTTATCGAACACCTTGGGGGTGTGTAATGGGGGTAAGAGATAATGCAAATTAGAGATGAAATTATGCAAAACAATCTGTAGTAAAACCATCAATCCACACCTTGCAACACCCCCAAGACATCCACATCAAAACCCCTCATCAAATCCAATAATAGATCCAATATTTAGAGCTCAAAACATGCTAAAACAACCATACTTTCATGAACTAAAATCAATGTGCAGTAAATTTCTCAATATACAAGACCCATATGTAAAATCAACTTTAAATCATGCAACATTAGTAAAAAGGAGACTTAGGCACCATGGGTGAAAGGACCGAATGGTTCAACACTACATACCCTAGCTTTGGAGAAGTTTTTGGTGAAGGTTGACAATGGAGACTTGAATCTTGAAGAGAATCCTTGAATCCGAATGAGGGTTTTGAGTCTTGGAATTTGGAGTGAATATGGCTAAGTGTATTATGGAGTATTGGGAAATGTTTACGATGACAAAAGGATGAAATTTGACTAAGTATAGATAAAAACACGTTTGAAAAACTTGGGGCAACCACTAGGAATATTTTGGACCGCATTTGAAAAACACTGCTAGGAAATACACATCTCCGCGTCGTGGAGCAGATTTTATACTGAAGTGCGCCCAAGGCGCGTTGCGAAAGCATCATAAACAGCTCACTCGAAATCGTCTCTTAAATATTTATAATTGCTATTCTTTCTCTCTTAAATTGATGTTAGATCCTTTTCACCTAATTTTGACCTCCTGATCACAAATATGAAGTTCAATTTTCGAAATAATAAACAGATTTTTAGATATATGGAAATTCAAATTCTGGGCATTCCGAGGCACGTTTTTTGGACACTTTTTGGGGTTGTTTCAATATATCCCCTGGGAAACATTCGTCCTCGCATGTAAAAGAGATGTATAAGACAAGAGTGATCATGAACAAATCATCCCCAACTAGAATGCAACATAACATGTAAAACACCATTTTGAAATCCTCAACATAAGTGTAAAATCATCATAAGTTTACCAACTTAAATATGAATGCATCTGACTGACATAGGGGCTGGATTATAGAACTTGAAATCAGATATGGGACTTAGGATTAGTACCTTAGGCTTCAGTGGAGTGGAAAAGATAAGATTACCGCTTTTGCATGTCTGCTTCGGCCACCCAAGTAACACTTTTGACTTGTTGATTCCTCCAAAGGAACTTAACATATGCGACTCCTTTGTTCCTCAATCTCTTTACTTGCCTATATAAGATT
Organism: Solanum clarkiae; assembly: GCA_011800125.2. Classification (NCBI taxonomy): domain Eukaryota; kingdom Viridiplantae; phylum Streptophyta; class Magnoliopsida; order Solanales; family Solanaceae; genus Solanum; species Solanum clarkiae. The sequence continues at coordinate 41,519 of JAABOM020065665.1, read as the reverse complement.
TGAACCGAAGCCTCCTCATAGGTTAAGTTATCCTCAACAACACTCACGTTATCAAGAGGCACAATGGCATTGGGACCACTAACACATTTTCTCAACATAGAGTCATGAAACACCAGATGGACCAAATTCATTTCACTAGGAAACTTCAACTCATAGGCTACCTTTCAAACCCTCTTAATCACCTCATAAGGACCAAAATACCTTGGACTTAACTACCCTTTTTTACCAAAATGAACTACACCTTTCATTGGAGAAACCTTCAAATAAACCCAATCACGCACTTGGAATTCTAGGTCTCTTCTTCTTACATCGGCATAGGATTTTTGACGACTTTGGGCTGTCCTCAACCTTTCCCCAATCATCTTAACCTTCTCAAAAGCATCCATAATCAGATGCGGCCCTAATAAAGCCACCTCTCTAATCTCAAATAAACCCACTAATGTTCTACAACGCCTCCTAATAAAGAGCCTCGAAAGGAGCCATACCGATGCTAGAGTGATAGCTATTGTTGTGGGAAACTCAATTAATGGAAGATGATCATCCCAACTACCTTTAAGCTCCAAGACACAAGCCCTAAGAATATCCTCAAGTGTTTGAATATTCCATTTAACTTGGCCATTTGATTGAGGGTGGAAGGCCGTACTTAGGTGAACTTTGGTACCGAGACCCCTATGAAACGATTTCCAAAAGTGTGAAGTAAATTGTGCACCACAATCCGATATAATGGATAAAGGAACCCCATGCAACCTCACTAACTCATAGATGTACAACCTTGCATACTCTTTAGCCCCATATGTAGTTTTAACTGATAGAAAGTGAGTCGATTTCGTCATCCTATCAACCACCACCCATATAGAATTAAAACCTTTCCTAGTCTTGGGCAACCCAACCACAAAGTCCATGTTAATCACCTCCCACTTCCAAGTAGGAATCTCTATGGCTTGGGTTGGGCCACCCAAACTTTGATATTCGGTTTTCTGTTATTGACAACTATGGCAACCGAAAATAAATTTTAGCAATGTCGCTCTTCATGCCCCCCACCAATATACATCCCTTAAGTCTCTATATATTTTGGTGGAACCGGGGTGGATAGAATAAAAGGAATTATGGGCTTCATCAAGAATTTTCTCCCTCAAACCATCAACACATGACACACACAACCTACCTTGATATCCAAGAGTCCCATCTCCCCCTTCGAAGAGAAACCTCTATTTTGCCCTCTTTCACCAAGGTCTTCAATTCAAACAAGGAGGAGTCTAGGTCTTGTTTTTCTATCACCTCATCAATCAAAGAAGATTTGGAACCATAAAAAACAACCACACCATTACCCACATCTTCTAACCTCACCCCCAAACTAGGCAATCTATGCACGTCTGTAGCCATCTCCCTATCACCAACATTCGCATGAGCTAAGCTACCCATAGACACCCGACTCAAAGCATCCTCCACAATATTTGCCTTACCCGGATGGTAATACACACTCATGTCATAGTCCTTGAGGAGTTCTAGCCACCTCCTTTGCCTCAAGTTAAGATCTTTTTGAGTGAAAACATATTGAAGACTCTTATGATCAGTGAAGACATCAACATGAACCCCATACAAATAATGATGACAATCTTTAATACAAACACCACGATAGCCAATTCAAGATCATGGGTAGGGTAGTTCTTTTAATGCACCTTGAGTTGTCTAGAAGCATATACTATGGTCTTACCATTTTGCATTAGCATGCAACCCAAACCAACTCTAGATGCATCACAATACACCACAAAACCCTCAAGCCCTTCCGGTAGTGACAATAGAGGAGCGGACACAAGTCTATCTTTCAATGTTTGGAAACTTTTCTCGCATTCACCGGCCCACACAAACTTCACCTTCTTTTGAGTGAATCTTATCATAGGAGAGGCAATAGAGGAGAACCCATTCACAAAACTTCTATAGTAACCCACAAGGCCCAAGAAACTCCTAATATCTGATAGGGTTAATGGTCTAGGCCAATTCCTAATCACATCGATTTTCTTAGTATCCACTTTTATACCATCCCCTGACACCACATGACCCTAAAATGCAACCTCCTTCAACCAAAATTCACACTTGTCATATTTAGCATACAATCTCTCCTCTCTCAATCTTTGTAACAAAATACTTAAATGACCCATATGCTCTTCTCTACTATATGAATAGATCAAAATATCATCAATGAAGACCACAACAAAGGAATCAAGGTAGGGTTTGAAGACCCTATTCATTAGATCCATGAAGTTGGCTGGTGGATTAGTCAACCTAAAGGACATCACCACAAATTCATAATGCCCATATCTAGTTTGGAAGGCTATCTTGGGAACATCACACTTTGTCACCCTCACTTGATGGTACCCGGACCAAAGATCAAACTTAGAGAAAAAGCTAGCCCCTTGCATTTGGTCAAACAAGTCATCAATCCTTGGAAGAGGATATCTATTCTTTATAGTGACCCCATTGAGTTGCCGGTAGTTAATACACATTCTAAGTGACCCATCTTTCTTCTTACAAACAACACCGGTGCATCCCAAGGTGATTGGCTAGGTCTATTAAATCCCTTCTCCGAAAAATCTTTCAATTGCTCTTTTAACTCCTTCAACTTTGCTGGGGCCATATAGTAAGGGGGAATGGAGATATGTTGGGTGTCGGGAAGGAGATCTATGCAAGAATCTATCTCCCTTTCGAGAGGGGCACTAAAAGATCAATTAGGAAGACATCAAGAAACTCATTTACAATCGGAACTGACTCAATAGAAGGGACTTTGGACTCCACATCTTTGACTTTCACAAGATGATACAAACACCCTTTCAAAATTAACATATGGGCTTTAATGCATGAGATGAACCTAACCCTCACTACCACATCGTGACTTTCCCATTCAGCGACGAGTTTATTCGGGAATTGAAAATTAACGCTACGGGTTCATACAATCAATAGAAGCATAGTATGAATGCAACCAATCCATCCCAAGAATAATATCAAAATCAACCATATCTAATTCAACAAGATCGCAAGGTAGGATTTTATGCAAGATGCAAATCGAATAATTTCTATACACCCTCTTAGCAACAATAAATGCACCAATAGGAGTAGACATCTCATTTGACTCATGCAGAAACTCCAAATCAACATGGAACTTTTTAGCAATAAAGGGGGTAACAAAGGAAAGGGTGGCAACCTGCAATCAAAGCGTATTCATCAAGATCAAAGATTTTTCAACATACCGGTAATGATATCGGGGACTTCACCAACCCCTTGCCTCCCATATAGAGCATAGAATCGATTGTTCTTTGAGGCATCACCTTGAGGACCACCTCTGCCTAATGGAACCACATTTATACCTCAATCCTTGCCACAGTTTGTTGGACAATCTACCCTTTTGTGACCAAGCTCCCCACATTCAAAACATGCATTAGAGCCCCTCATACATGGGCCTTTATGACTCTTCCCACATGTAGTACACACATAAATGGGAGCCACACCACGAACACCTTGAGGCCTAAGGAAGTCATTAGCAAACCCCCAATTCGTAGCATGAGGAGGCCCTTGGCCTTGATGGAATCGACCACCCCTATGGAACTTGCCCCCAATACGAGCTCTCTTGGCCTCATGGCCCATTCTCTTTCTCAACTTTTCTTCTTCCATTTGCTCGACATATGTCATTAACCGAGACAAATCTATATCACTTATGACTAAGGTGGACCGACACTCTTCACTTATCAAATCAGAGACCCTCCATAACAAATTTATTCATCCTTGACCTAGGATCTACCACCAAGTGAGGAGAATACTTTGAAGGTTGATTAAATTTGAGGGCATACTCCCTCACACTCATACCACCTTATTTGAAGTTCATAAACTCAACCAACTTTTCTTCCCTAAGCTCAAGAGAGAAGAACTGATTAAGGAAGGTCAATTTGAATTCCTCCCAAAGCACCACATAACCATTACCCTTCTCACCCTTTAATTGATCAAACTAAATTTGGGCCACCCTCTTGAGTTGGTATATCGCCAACTCTGCCTTCTCATTTGGCCCAACACCCATGATAGATAATATTTTATAGACCTCATCAATAAACTCTTGTGGCTCTTCATCCACCTTTGGCCCATGGAAAACTAGAGGATTCATCCTTATGAAGTCTCTTACCCTAGATCCCTAGGCATTAGCATGAGGGGATCGATCCCCTTGTTGGACTTGGTTGGCCACTACTTGGGAAAGCATAGTAAGAGTACCATGGAGCTCATCATTGGTAGGTTGCTCCTTGGGAGTTTGGGCCTATCTTACTCTAGTATTCGGAATGATCTGGCATAGAAAGAACAACCGCTAGGGGGGAAAACTTATCACAACTCTATAACATAACTTAGAATATGAGGAAGGGAAATATTTCCTAAAACATCTCTTAGCCTCCTATTCATAGTCATGGCATGCTTCACAACCATGAATAGGACTCTAATCGACGCGGTGTGTTGGACTCTGAGGATCTATCTACGTAATGCTCTGAAAAACAAAGTTTTGTACGAACCAAGCCTAGGGCCTTTTGGCACAACGAATGAGGAACCTGAAGGAACCCCAAACAAGCCTCTTAACGTGTCATTACACAAATTTGGTCGTGCAAGCATATAAAAGACAAATAGAATAGGATGGGGCATTGGGGCTAAGGGAAAATTTGCCAAAACAACAACATTACAAGACAAGGAGTCATGACTCATATCATAAATTCACAACTTGTCCAACAAACACCTCTAAATACATAGATAGAGCAAGGACAAGAAAGTAACCGGGCTCACCCTCATAGTCAAATAGAACATAAAAAAGTGTCCCAATACATAGATAAGAGGAAAACATAAATTGAGGTCCCAGAAATGGAGGACTCACCAACAAGTTTGGAATAGCACCGTCTAACCACATGGAGGAGGAGGATGATAAACTTAGGCATTAGTTCCTACATGGTGATATCATGTAGGCAAATGTATGCATTAGTACGTCTGAATGTACTAAGTATGTGGGATGCAATGCAACAAGAGATATGCTTCACAATCCACATGCATAACAATAGGCAATAGGCATGATATAGCAATATGACATGTATGATCAATGCACAAGTAAAACATACTTTAGTAACCCATGATCATATAGAATATCATATGTGTAGAAGAGACCAAGATAGATTTCCAAAGTATGAACCCCTTGGTAAGTTAGTGTCACCCCATCACTTAAGTGGATGAGTACTAACCCTCATCTAGGTTGATGATGATTCCACCCCATCACCCTGGTGGATGAGTACTAACCCTCATCTAGTTTGATGAGTACTTACCCCCATCTAGGTTAGTGAGGTTTCCACCCCCTCACGTAGGTGGATGAATACTAACCCTCATCTTGGTTATCCGGGCGCTAGACACCCCAGATTGGGCATGGTTGAGTTCTACACTTTATATAGTATTCATCATACAATTAAGCTCATCTCATCATCATAACATCATTTATATCATATCTCATGCTTTGGACCTACAAAATCCTCAAGAAACCCTAGCCGGACATTTTATCAAACACCTTGGGGGTGTGTAATGGGGGTAAGAGACCATGCAATTTAGAGATGAAATCATTCAAGAAAATTTGTAATAAAACGATCAATCCACACTTTGCAACACCCCCAAGACATTCATGTCAATACCCCTTATCAAATCCAACATTAGATCCAAGATTTAGAGCTCAAAGCATGCTAAAACTACCATACTTTCATGAACTAAAATCACTGTGCAGTAAATTTCTTAATATACAAGACCCACATGTAAAATCAACTTTAAATCATGCAACATTAGTAAAAAGGAGACTTAGTCACCATGGGTGAATGAGCCCAATGGTTCAACACCACATAACTTAGCTTGACAATGGAGACTTGAAGCTTGAAGATAATCCTTAAATCCGGATGAGGGTTTTGAGCCTTGGAATTTGGAGTGAAAATATAGCTAAGTGTTTTGGGGTGTTCAGAGAAATATTTAGTATTATATAAGGGTGAAATTTGACTAAGTATATATAAAAACACATTTGGGAAACTTGGGCCCAACATTTTGAATATTTTGGACCACTGCCAGGCAAGTACAAATCTCCACGTCGCGAAGAAGATTATATACTAAAGCATGCCCAGGGCGCGTCATGAAAGCATCGCAAACAGCTCACTAGAAATCGTCACTTAAAAATTCATAATTGCTACTCATTCGCTCTTAAATCGAGGTTAGACCATTTTTCACCTAATTTTGACTCCTGATCACTAATATGAAGATGGATTCTCGAAATAATGAACAAATTTTTAGATATATAGAAACTGAAATTTTGGGAATTCCAAGGTACATTTTTTGGGCACTTTTTTGGGTCGTTTTATCGGCCCAACTCTGTAGGAGAACTCAGCTATAGATCTAGGAGCAGGGAACTGTGGACCAAATAGCATGCGACGGATAGTGATCTCTGAAATATCCAGTTGTCAGCCCCTTACTTTGGTCTTGATCAGTCTGGGCTAAGAGAGGGGCTTTTTCCATTTGAAAGAGTACTATGAATAGTGGCTAACGTAAGTCGCATAGAACTCCCTCACCATGGTTGAGGAGTATTGTCTGAGTGATTAGGTTAGCCACTGGAGCTCGTATCTGATCATGGTGTCCTGGAGACCTGGGACACTATCGAGTCTGTCTGGGATGACTCAAGGCTCCTCATAGATGGAGCAAGCTAGTTTGCCTCACTTTGTATTCTACACATCCTCCACATAAATATCCCATATTCCTTCGATGCACCACCGACTAGTAAGAGTGTCTAGTGGAGATGGTCATGATCGAGGTACTACAAAGGACTCCATCTCCGATCCATCACCAGAGCCCGACTCAGAGCTAGACTCTACTCTGGGTGGAGTTATCTGACTAGAGTTGCTCTTGTCATCATCTCCGTCATCAAACTAGGGAGTACAAGGATAAGAGCCTGAGTCTACCCAGCTCTAGCAGCAGCTCTCATCTAAGGTCTAGCAGCATCCAGGCCCAGATTAACTCCAAGGTCCTCTAGTGAACCGCTCAGTGAGGGGCTTTACTTATCCTTCGAGGGGTCATCTCTTAGCCGCCTCTGTAGGTCCCTAATCTCATCATGTTTTGATTTTGGGGCCATAGTGCTTGAAGCTTGAACATCTAAGCACTTAGTTTACCCCTACAGGTCAAAAGATGAAATATAAAAACAACTTGGACTTAGTTTCAGAAGATTCTATGAAAGAACTTCTACGGGCCACAGTAGAAACTACGAGCCATAGAAGGCTCTCATATAAAAGTGGTCAAAAAATTTTTTATTCACTGGAAATGTCTATAAGACCAGGTATGACTCGTTCAATATTCTATGAGTCGTAGGCTGAATTTTTGAGGATTCTAGTGTCTGAATTTATTTAAGGCATGGATCTACGAGACCATTCTACTGTCCATAAAGTATTCTACGACCCGTAGAAGGTCTTTTTTGATAGGTACTCAGAAACTTCAGGTTTTTGGAATCTTGTATGAGGGGCAATTACGACTTGTTGAATGGTCCACGGGCCTTAAAAGCCACTCATAGACCAGAAAACCCAGTCACCTTAGTTTCTAAGTCCATCACAATGGACCCCATATGGCTTTTTCAAACTTATTCTAATAGAATTGAATCAATATGCACATACCCACATGATTTTCACATAACAACTAATACCCAAAATGCTAGTCAACATATGTACCCCATCGAAAATAATCAGACATGCTTCCCCAACCTTCCCAACCCCGTCTAAATGACTCATCATTAAAATTATGCGCCTATGCCATCCCACACCAAATATCATGCATACAATCAATCCAATTACATGGTAAATGATTACATGGGCACCAAAGATACATCAATCAGACATGGACAAAGGCAACCATACCACATTCCGGCTCGATATAATATTCAAACATGGGAAACTATAATTCAATTATCACAATGACTATTTTAACATAAGGGTCTGTGTCTAACACAACTGTTCCTATCAAAATTTTCAATTCAACCATAAAAATATAGGTAAATTAAAGGTATTTGGTTAACCAAAAACTTACCAACTTGTGTGATTAGATTGTAGAAGATAAAGGTGGTGATGGGAGACTAAACCCTAGGTCCTCGGAATTTCTTGAAGTGAAATAGAGGATAGTCACTGTCGGTGATCGGACAATGTTGGGTGGGGTATAGTGGGTATTTCTTTTGTAAATTAGGGTTGAAATAGGTCAAAATAATTTGACCCCATTATTTATACTTTGACCAGGTCAGCTAAAATTTGATGGACCTAGACTCTACGAAACCCTGATTACAAGCCATACAGTGTTTTATGACTCGTGAACTACGGTTTCGTAGAATATCGAAACCTTAGTTTTGAGAAATAGGTTACACAGACCAGTCTACTAGTCGTAAGCTGAAGCACGACTTGTAGAGTCGGTCATAAAGACCTCAACAATTAGTAAAAGTTCAAAAAACTTACCTAGGGTCCACAAGCCCTATGCATGACCTATAGTTTTATCTGCAAAATCTAAAGTTGGATCATGGACTTGAGTGCATAACATTTTACTCACTGGAAATGTCTACGAGATAGCGTATGGGTCGTAAAGTGATTTACGGCCTGTAGAACTAGTCATAGAGGCACTTCCTGATGCCTTTCTCCCTCAGGAGTGGCTAGCTTAGCAATGTACCTACACACTTTTCATAGAACACACTATTGCCCTATATGCAACAAACCCAATGTCCAAGATTACAACCAAAATAAAGAAAATGAACTACCTATGAGTCCAAAAACTGAAAAATAAAGCTACAACTACAACTATTACATCAAAAACCTTGGGTTGCCTCCTAAGTAGCACCTGATTTATTGTCTCAACTCAACTTGGACAAATTGGTTACTCAAACTTTACCAATTTCCCAGACTTCATTCTTCAAATCATTTGGCCTCTTCAAAGACTGATAGTATTAAAGACAACTTCTTCGTTGTTCAATCTGAACCTGAGTTGACTAGCTTCCATATCCACTAGTGCTCGACCAGTGGCAAGGAATGGTCTTCTCAAGATGATTGGGGTATTAAAGTCGACTTCGCAATCCAGGATCATAAAGTCTGCGGGGAATATGAACTTTTTAACTTTCATAAGCACATCATAGAGTATCTCCACATGCTTCTTCACCGTGCGATCAACCATTAACAATCACATGCTCGTCAGAGTAGGGGAACCAAATCCTAGCTTCTTGAAGATCACAAGAGGCATCAGTTTAATGCTGGCACCTAGATCACATAATTCCCTTAGGAAATCTATATCTCCAATGGTGCAGGGTGTGGTAAAAGCACTAGGATTGTCTCACTTTTGGACCAAGGACCTCGTAGTAATTGCCCTACAATGATGAAGCTCTTGGGAGAGCTCCTATCACAACCAAATCCTAGGGCCTAGACGTGACACGACAAATGGGGAAGTCGAAGGGACCCCAAACAAACCTTTTAACTTGTCATTACACACATTGGTCGTAGAAGCAATAAAACAAGCATCAAGAGATAATAAAGTGGGACAATCGGGGCTAAGAGAATGCATTTTCATATTATAGACATCAAGAACAATAGAGTCAAGGCCCTTAGCATACATACATAACCTGTCCAACAAACATCTCTAATACATAGATAAAAACGGGGGACAAGACAAAGAAACTGGGCTCACCCTCATAGTAAAAAAAGAAGATAAGGAAGAATGTCTCAATACATAATAAGAGCAACGTAGACTAAAGCCCCTGAAGTGGAGCATTCACCAACTAGATTGAGTAGTATCGAACTAGCCAGGTAGAGGTGGAGGATGATCAACTTGGCCTCCGGTTTGTATATGGTTATATCATGTAGGAAAGAGTATGATTTAGTACGTTTGGATGTACTAAATATGTATAATGCAATGCAACAAGAATTAGAAATTATAATCAAAATGCGTAATAATAGGCAATGGACATAATATAACAATATGAAATGTATGATCAATGCATAAGTAAAACATGCTTAGGTAACTTATGCCCATATAGGGTATCATATTTGTAGAAGATACCAAGCTAGATTTTCAAGGTACAAAACCCTTGTGGTTGATGACGGTTTCACCCCTCCACCCTGGTGGTGTGATACAAACCCCTCATATGGTTGATTATAATCACACCTTATCACCACGGTGGTGAAGTTCAAACCTCTCAAATGGTTGATGAGTACAAACCCCCCTCCCCCAAGTTATCCGGGGTCTTATCCCCCCGGATCAAGTATGGTCTAATGCAACACTTTGTATAGACTATATCATATACATTAGATCATTTCATCATCATATAGTCAATAATATCATATCTCATGCTTTGGACATTCAACTCCTTAAGTAACCACATTCGGACATTTTATCAAACACTTAGAGGGTGTGTAATGCTGTTATAAAACCATGAAATTTAGAGAGGAAATCATGCAAGAAAATTCATTGTAAAATCATCAATCAACACCTTGCAACACCATCAAGAAACATACATCAAGACCCATCATCAAGTCTTACAATAGGTCCAACATTTATAGCTTAAAACATAGCCAAATAGTCACAATTTCAATAGCTTTGACATAGTGTGCAGTGAATTTCATAATAAGGAAGATCCATTTGTATATCAATTTTAAATCATGCAATTTGAGTAATAGGAGGCTTGGGTATCATGGGTGAAAGGAACCCATGAAAGAAACCCACATACCTTAGCTTGGAGATAAGCTTGGTGAAGATTGGAGATGGAGACTTGAAGCTTGAAGAAAAATCTTGAAGGAAAACCGTGGTTCCGGATGAGGGATTGAGACTTGAATTTGTACAGTGAAAATATAGATAAGTGTTTGAGTGAGTATTTGGAAATTTTTAGGATGATATGAGGGTTAAATAAGGCTAAGTATAGGTTAAAACTCATTTGGGAACACTCAGGCCCAAGACATAGAAGTCTTTGACAGAAGTAAAAAAATCAAGCACCAATTTAAACTGCGGCGCGTCGCGTGAGGGTCACGGATTCCTCTCTGGACTTCGCACCTTGAAAAATTATAATTGCTAATATTTCTCTCTTGAATCAAATTTAGACCTTTTTTCGCCTTTTTTTACCCCCGAACAAGAATATGAAGTCGGAGTTTTGAAATAACGAATGGAATTTGAGATATATGGAACTTGAAATTCCGAGCATTCTGGGGCACATTTTCGGCCACTTTTTGGGGTCGTTTCAATATCTCCCCCTTGGGAACATTGGTCTCCAAATGTAAAAGATAAGAACAAGACAATATTTATCATAAACAAACTAGCCCCAAGTAAAATGCAACATTACATTTAAAATACCATTTTAAAAATCTCAACATAAGTGTAAAAGTATCGTAAACTTGCTAACTTAAACATGAATACATATGAATGACATAGGGTATGAAATACAAGACTTGAAATCACATAGAGGACTTAGATTTGGTACCTTAGGCTTGAGTGGAGTGGAAAAGATAAGGTTACCGCTTTTGCATGTCCACTTCATCCTCCCAAGTAGCACTTTCGATTTGTTGGTTTCTCCAAAGGACCTTAATGGATGCCACCTCCCTGCTCCTTGATCTCTTTACTTGCCTATCCAAAATCTCAACTAGAACCTCCTCATAGGTCAAGTTATCCTCAATAACACCTAAAATATCAAGAGGCACAATAACATTAGGATCACCAACACATTTCTTCAACATAGAAACATGAAACACCAGATGAACCGAATTGATTTCACTAGGAAACTTCAATTCATAAGCTACCTTGCCAAGCCACCTCAATACCTCATAAGGACCAATATATCTAGGAATCAACTTCCCCTTTCTACCAAAACGGACCACAACTTTCATTGGAGAAACCTTCAAATAAACCCAATCATGCACTTTTAATTCAAGGTCTCTTCTTCTCACATCGGCATAGGATTTTTGATAACTTTGGGTCGTATTTAAACTTTTCCTAATCATCATAACCTTATCAAGAGCCTCCATAACCAGATACTATCCCAATAAAGTAACCTCTCCAACCTCAAACCAACTAACCGATGATCTACAACGTCTCCAATAAAGAGCCTCAAAAGGAGCCACGCCGATGCTAAAATGATAGCTATTATTGTAGGCAACTCAATCAAAGGAAGATAGTCATCCCAACTACCCCTCAACTCCAATACACAAGCTCTTAGCATATCCTTAAGTGTTTGAATAGTTCTTTTGGCTTGGCCATTCATTTGGGGGTGAAAGGCCGTTCAAAGGTGAAATTTTATACCAAGACCCCTTTGAAAAGACCTCAAAAGCGTGAAGTAAATTGTGAACCACGATACAATATGACAGACAAAGGAACCCCATGTAACCTCATTAAATAATGGATATACAACCTTGCACACTCTTCAGCCCCTTATGTGGTCTGCACTCGTAGAAAGTGAACCGATTTCATCATCCTATCAACCACAACCCAAATGGAATCAAAACCTTTTCTAGTCTTGGGCTTCCCAACCACAAAATCCATATTAATAGCCTCCCACTTCTAAGTGGGAATGTCTATGTTTTGGGTTAGGTCACCGGGCCTTTGATGTTCGGTTTTGACTTGTTGACAACTATGGCAATCAGAAACCAATTTGGCAATGTCCCTCTCCATGCCTCCCCACAATACACATCTCTCAAGTCTCTATACATTTTGGTGGAACCGAGGTGAATAGAATAAGAAGAATTGTGGGACTCATCAAGAATCTTCTCCCTCAAATTATCAACATAAGGCACACACAACTTACCTTGGTACCTAAGGGACTCATCTCCCCCTTGGGAGAAAACCTCCACTTTGCCCTCTTTCACCAAAGCTTTCAATTCAAGCAAGGAGGAGTCAAGATCTTGCTTTACTATCACCTCATCAACCAATGAAGACTTACACCCATCAGCAACTACCACAACATCATCACCAAGCACTTCCAACCGAACCCCCAATTTAGTCAATTGGTGCACCTCCCTTGGCATTTCCCTCCCACCGTTAACATGGGTTAAGGTACCCATAGACACCCTACTCAAAGCATCCGCCACCACATTTGCCTTACCCGGATGATAGTGCATACTCATATCATAGTACTTAAGAAGTTTTAGCCATCTCCTTTGCCTCAAGTTGAGATTTTTTTGAGTGAAGACATATCGGAGGCTGTTTTGACCGGTGAACACATCCACATGCACCCCATACAAGTAGTGATGCCAAATCTTTAATGCAAACACAATGGCGACTAACTTTAGATCATGCGTAGGGTAGTACCTTTCGTGTACCTTCAGTTGTGTAGAAGCATAAGCTATTACTTTACCATTTTGCATCAACACACAACCCAAACCAACCCAACCCGAGAAGCATCACAATACACCACAAATCCCTCAAGCCCATATGGTAGTGACAATATAGGAGCGGACACAAGTTTGTCTTTCAATATTTTGAAGCTCCTCTCACATGCATTGGTCCACACAAACTTAACCTTTTTTTGAGTCAATTTTGTCATAGGGGAAGTAATGGAGGAGAACCCATTCGCAAAGCTTCTATAATAACCTGCTAGGCCCAAGAAGCTTCTAATATCCTATGAGGTCGATGGTCTAGGCCAATTTCTAATCACGTCGGTTCTCTTAGGATCCACTTTTATACAATCCCCCGACACCACATGAACCAAGAATGCAACCTCCTTCAACCAAAATTCACACTTGTCATAATTGGCATACAATTTCTTCTCCCTCAATCTTTGCAACACAACTCTCGAATGAGTCATATGCTCCTCCATTCTATGTGAATAGATCAATATATCATTAATAAAGATCACAACAAAGGAATCAAGGTACATTTTGAAGACCTTTTTTATTAGGTCCATGAAGACGACTGGTGCATTAGTTAACCCAAACGACGTAACAACAAACTCATAGTGCCCATATCTAGTCCGGAAGGTCGTCTTGGGAATATCAAACTCCCTTACCCTCACTTGAGGATACTCAGACCGAAGATCAATCTTAGAGAAGAAACTAGCCGCTTGCAATTGGTCGAAAATGTTATTAATCCTTGGAAGAGGATACCTATTCTTGATGGTGACCCTATTGAGTTGCTAGTAGTCAATGTACATTCAAAGTCACCCATCCTTCTTTTTCAAAAATAACACCGGAGAACCCCAAGGTGATTGACTAGGTCTAATAAATCCCTTCTCCAACAAATCTTTCAATATCTCATTTAACTCTTTTAACTCCGTCGAGGCCATAAGGTAAGGGGGAATGAAGATAGGTTGAGTATCGGAGAGGAGGTCTATACAAAAATCTATCTCCTTTTCGGGAGGGACATCCAGAAGGTCATTTGTGAATACATCAAGGAACTCATTTAGACTCCATATATTTAACCCTCATAAGATGATAAAGAAACCCTTTAGAGATCAACTTATGGGCTTTAATGCATGAAATGAATCTACCATTGACCAGCCATATCTTGACTTTCCCACTCAAGGAGGAGTTCATTAGGGAATTGAAACTTGACCCTACGAGTTCTACAATCAATAGAAGCATAGTAGACATACAACTAATCCATCCCAAGAATGAAATCAAAGTCTACTATGTCTAATTCAACAAGATGACAACGTAACAACTTATGCAAGATACAAATAGGATAACTCCGATAAACCTTTCTAGCAACAATATAGGCACCAATGGGAGTAAACACTTTATATGACTCATGCAACAACTCGGGGGCAACATGGAACTTTTTAGCAACAAAATGGATGACAAAGAAAAGAGTGGCACTTGGATTAATCAAAGCATACACATCAAAGTCAAAGATTTTCAATATGCCAGTAACAACATCAGGAAACTCACCAACCCCTCTCCTCCCATGGAGAGCGTAAAACTGCATACATTAGAACCCTTCAAACATAGGCTCCATGACTCCTTCCACATTTAGGGCACACATCATTACGAGCCACATGACCAACACCTTGACGCTTAGGGAAGTCATTGGCAAACCCTCTATTAGTAATATGAGTAGGCCCTTGGCCTTGAAGAAATCAACCCTTTGGAATTTACACTCAAAGTGGGCCCTCTTGGCCTCATGCCCTCTTCTCTTCCTTAACTTGTCCTCCTCTATTTGCTCGGTATAGGTCATCAACCTTGAAAAGTCCATGTCACTAATTAGCATAGTGGACCGGCATCCTTCACTTACCAAGTTGGACACCCCCATCACGAACTTATTTATCCTAGATCTAGGATCGGCCACCAAATGAAGAGAATATTTTTAAAGTTAATTAAATTTGAAGGAAAACTCCCTCATAGTCATACCACCTTGTTTCAAGTTCATGAACTCTACCATCTTATCTAACCTAAGATCAAGAGGGAACAATTGATCAAGTAAATCCAATTTGAACTCTTCCCAAAGCACTATATTATCAATTCCCTTCTCACCCTTCCATTGATCATACCATATTTGGGCCACCCCTTTGAGTTAGTATGCTGCTAACTCCTCCTTTTCATTTGGCCTGACACCTATGATATTCAAGATGTAGACCTCATCCATGAACTCTTGTGGATCTTCATCCACCTTTGACCCATAGAACACCGGAGGATTCATCCTCATGAAGTCTCTTACCCTAGCTCCCGGGATAGTAACATCAGGTGCTTGGGCCCCTTGATTTACTTGGTTGGCTACAACTTGGGCAAGCATAATGAGAGCATCTCAGAGCTCACCATTAGTAGGTTGCTCCTCGGGAGTTTGGGCCCTTCTTCCTCGAGTGTTAGGCATGATCTAGCATAGCAAAAAACAATCATTAGGGGAAAACTTACCACAACTCTATAGTACGACTTAGAATATGAAGAAGGGAAACATTTCCTAAAATGCCTCATAGCCTCCTACTCATTCTCATGGCGTGCTTCACAACCATGAATAGGAATCTAATCGACGCGGTGTGTTGGACTCTGAGGATTCATCAACCTAGTGCTCTGATACCAAGTTTTTCATGACCCAAGCCTAGGGCCTAGACGTGACATGGCGAATGGTGAACCCAAAGGGACCCCTAATAAGCCTCTCAACTTGCCACTACACATCATTGGTCGCGGAAGCAATAAAAAAAATATCAAGAGATAATAAAGTGGGACAACCAAGGCTTAGGGAAAGCACTTTCATATCATAGAGATCATGAACAATAGAGTCAAGGCTCTTAGCATAGATACACAACATGTCGAACAAACATCCCTAACACATAGATAAGAGTGGCGGCCAAGACAAAGTGACCGGGATCACTCTCATAGTCAAAATAGAACATAAGAAAGAATATGTCAATACGTAATAAGAGCAACATAGACTAAGGTCCCCGAAATGGAGGACTCACCAACTAGCTTGAGTAGTATCGTACTAGCCACGTGCAGGTGGAGGATGAGCAACTTAGGCTCTGGTTCCTACATGGTGATATCATGTAGGCAAGAGTATGTGTTAGTATGTTTGGATGTACTAAGTATATATGATGCAATACAGCAAGAATTAGGCATTATAGTCAAAATGCGTAACAATAGGCAATTGACATAATATAACAATATGATATGTATGACCAATGCATAAGTAAAACATGCTTAAGTAACTCATGCTCATATAGGGTATCATATGTGTAGAAGAGACCAAGCTTCATATTCAAGGTACAAACCGCTTGGTGGTTGATGATGGTTTCACCCCATCACCCTGGTGTGAGGTACAAACCCCTTACATGGTTGATGATAATCATGGTACAAACCCCTTAAATGGTTGATGATAATCACATCTTATCACCATGGTGGCAAAATACAAACCCCTCACATTGTTGATGAGTACAAACCCCCACCTCGATTACGCAGGCTCTTGTCCTACTTGATCGGGTATGGTGTAATGCAAAAATTTATATCGAGTATATCATATAGATAAGATCATTTCATCATCATATAGTCAATGATATCATATCTCAAGCTTTGGACCTTCAAGTCATCGAGTAACCACATCCGGATATTTTATCAAACACGTACAGGGTGTGTAATGCTAGTATAAAATTATGAAATATTGAGAGGAAATCATGAAAGAAAACCCATTGTAAAACTATGAATCAACACCTTGCAACACTCTTAAGCAACATACATCAAGACTCCTCATCAATTCTTTCAATAGGTCCAACATTTATAGCTCAAAACATAGCAAAACAGTCATAATTTCACATAGCTTTAACATAGTGTGTAGTAAATTTCATAATAAGCAAGACCCATTTGTAAATCAACTTTAAATCATACAATTTGAGTAAAAGGAGGCTTGAGTATCATGGGTGAAAGGAACCCATGAAAGAAACCCACATATCTTAGCTTGGAGATGAGCTTGGTGAAGATTGGAGATGGAGACTTGAAGCTTGTAAAAGAACCTTGAAGGAAAACCTTAGATCTGGATGAGGGTTTGAGACTTGAATTTATGGAGTAAAAATATGAGTAAGTATTTTAGTGAGTATTAAGAAATGTTTAGAATGATATGAGGGTGAAATAAGGCTAAGTATAGGTAAAAACACATTTGGGAACACTTAGGCCTAAGACATAGAAGTCTTTGACAAAAATAAAAAAATCAGGCACCATTTTACACAAAGGCGCGTCGCATGGGTGTTGCGGATTCCTCTTTGGAATTCATACCTTGAAAAATTATAATTGCTAATCTTTCACTCTTAAATTGGGGTTAGACCTTTTTTCCCCTAATTTTGACTACCTGAACAAGAATATGAAGTCATATTTTTGAAATAACGAATGGTTTTTGAGATATATGGAATTTAAAATTCTGGGCAGTTCGAGGCATATTTTCGAGCACTTTTTGGGGTTGTTTCAGCTCTTGACTCACAGTGCGCTTCTTCATGATCAGGTCCTTCATATACTTTGTGTACCCTGGTATCTTTTCGAATACATCAATGAGGGATTTTTGTGTTGAGTTGTTTCAACATGGAGAGAAAGTGCTTGAACTTGCCTTCTGCCTCCCTATTTTTGATTCTTTCAAGATTAGGAAGAGGAGGCATAAGAATAGGCTTCAACCTATCTGACCTATCAGTAGCTTCACTCACTCCATGCTTCCCACGATCATCTCCAGTATCCGCATCCTTGGCGTAATTGTCTCCTCTCGAACATCATCCTCATAAACTAACATAGGAGGATCATGGTGCTCTTGCCACCACGAGTATTAATTGCCATGCACTTCCCTTCATTCTTAGGGTTCTAAACTGTGTTGCTAGGCAGGGTACGCCTCTAACGTTGATTGAGTTGAGTTGACACTTGACCAAACTATTGCTCATGTTGTTTGATAGCAACAGAATGAGACTCAATTTTCTAGTTAATGCTGAAAATCTAAGATTACATCCCCCCTCAAAGTCTCTTCCTATGTCTCAGCTTTCTTGAATAGGCAACCAAATATCTTCTCAATTCTTGAGTTGCTCGCACCTGTATTACTGATTGGCACCAATAGTCTAGATTGGACCCTTGGGTGTTGGTCCGAAAACCCCCTATCTAATCAACAATAAAACAACTATCCTTCTCACAGTAAGGCTCATCATACATGGGTGTATATGGAGGCTGATGAACTACTATTTTGGCTCACTCCTGATTCTGCTTCATCCTCATTTCCATACTTGTGCGTATTCAGGCAAGCTTTTGCATAATTTCTACATTTATCTTAGCTTGCACCTAACCAACACCGAAAACACATGAACTTGTGGTAGATGCTCTATTTCTTTTCCCATGGACAATTGGTCTTGATCACTCTGTCCATTCTTTCTGTGATCCTTATGAGTGGTTGATCTAACAACACACCTCCCGTAATAGTATCAGCATAAGCCTGACTGGTTTTATAATGGGAACAAATAAAGATCTCTACCAAGGCATCATCAACTATCTTGTAGTCTGGGACACTCCACAAGTATTGTTAAGCCACTCCGATGTAGTACTGATCGAGTCACCAAGAAGTCTCTCAAAGTTATTGATCTGATCTTTCAACTTGAGCTTCTTTGATCTCGAGAAGTACCTCTCCGAAAAAGGACTTCTGTAATTTAGCCCAATTGGTGATCGAACTCTGTGGGAGCTCAGATAGCGATAGTGTTACATTGCTTGTAAAAGACAATAGGAAGAGACAAAGTCCCAAAGTATCTATAGATGGATTCGGTGTTCCTATCACACTCTTACAGATAAATGCAACATTGTGTAGATGGCTATGAGCATCTCCCGATGGTAAGCCCACAAATAGTCCACGTTTCTAAAGCATCTGAAGCAACCCACTCGAAACCATGAACTTTATGTTAGCTGGTAGTGATGGCAATACAATAGCTCTAGTCACCTCCATAGCCATAGGATTTATGTTGTATTGATTTCACTGATAAGCATTAATATTAAAATCCTATGGCTATAGAGCAATATCCTTAAGCGGAGTTGGGTTCTCATGGTCAGCATTCCCATGGTCATTCCTATTTAGAGTTGCATTAGTCCCATTGTTGGTGTTATATTGGGCCATTCTTATCAATGTTCTATGGATCTCTAGTCAAATACAGTCAAGGATCTACCTCGCGAAACAACCCCAAAAAAGTGCCTCAGAAGCTCCCGAAATTGTAATTTTCATATATCTCAAAATCCATGCGTGATGTAAAAAATTTGACTTGAAATTCTTGACCAAGGGGCAAAATTGAGTGGAAAATGGGTCTAACCCCAATTTTGGAGCAACCGTATCAAAATTTAAAAATTCAAAAATGATGAATTCTAGTGTTGATCTGCGCCCCTGGCACGACAGAACTGGGGAGTGGACTAGTGTAATTCTTTGTCAGTTTTTGTTTTTCAGTCAAAGGACTTACGGTCTCGAGCTTAAGTCTTCCCATGCGTAAATACACCTATCTTTAGCCATATTTCACCTTCATATCATACAAGACTTTTTGCAATACTCTCCCAAACACTTAGACAAGTATTTCACCCAAAATTCAAGTGCCAAACCTCATTTCGGATCTTAAGGAGTTCAATCAATCTTCAAGTTCTCATCTTAATTTTCATCAAGGAATACTCCAAAGTTGAGCTATGTGGGTTTCAACCACTGGTCCCTTTCACCCATGGTGCCCAAGCTTCTTTTTTTTTTTTTACATAAAATACATGTTTCTAAGTTGATTTTTACTTATGGGTCTCCTATTATGAATTAGACTATAAGCTATGTTGGGGTTTTGTAAAAGTGTGAAAATTTATGCATATTTTGAGCTATGAATCTAAGATGTATGATAAGTTTTGATAAGGGGTTTCAATGTATTTTGAAAAGTGGCATTACAAAATGCTGGTGGATTGATTTACTTTAAATTTTCTTGCATGATTTCACTTTTGAATTGCATCGTTTTACACTAGTATTAACACACCCACCAAGTGTTGATAAAATATTCGATTTAGGGTTCTTGAGGTATTGATGATTTATTGCATAACCTATGACTGGAATGACTTTATGATGATTAATGGAAGGTGTATATATGTTGTTTTCATGGAAAGTACTTATAGTGTGGTATGTTGACCACACCTTGTTGAGGGGGCACTATGCCTCAACCATCGTGGATGGCAGGGTGTGACCACCATCAACCAATTGAAAGGTTGATACCTCAATCACCATGGATGGTAGGGTGTGACAATCTATCATAATATTGGTCTTTTACTACATATGTAATATATTCTATATAAGCATGTTCACTTCAAGTATCACTCATGCATGCCATATTGCTATGTGTTCCTTTGTTGCCTAATTATGCATTTCAATTATGCTGTTTATCTCTTGTTGCATTGTGTCCTACATACATAGTACATTCAAATATAATAACACATATTCTATGCCTATATGATGTTACCATGTAGGAACTGGAGTGCCACGCGATCATCCTCATCCTCCATGTGGCTAGTACTATCTTCTCAAAGCAAGTTTGGTGAGTCCTAAACTTCGGGGATGATATCTCTTATTCATATGTTATGTAAAGACTTTATTTATCTATTTGTATGCTTTAATTATGAGGGTGATCCTGAAATGTTTTCTTGGCCCCTACTCAACTCTAAGTGTAGAGGTGTTGTTGAAAAAGTTATGTAATGATATTATAAACTTGATTTTGTTTGATCTTTGATGTTTTATGATATGAAAGACTTCTATTAGTCCCTTTTCCCTTATTGATATTCTTTTGTTGTCATTGAATTTCTTCCACGACCAAGGATATGTAATGATATGATAAGAGTCTTGATTAAGGTCCCTACGGGTTCCCATTCACCGCGTCACGTCTAGGTCCTAGGTTTGGATCGTGACAAACTTGGTATTAGAGAAGTAGGCTATTAATAGTCCTTGGTATCCAACACACCGCATCTATTAGAGTCATATTCATGGTTATATTATGCACCCAAACTATGAGTAAGAGTCTGTGTGACGTTTTAGGAAATGTTTCCCTTCTTCATGATCTATGTCATGCTATAGAAGTTAGGTAAGGTTTCACCTCTAACAAATGTTCTTCGCCATTTTTATATCATGCCTAACACAAGATGGAGAAGATCCCACACTCTCAAAAAACAACCGACTCATGGAGAGCTTCGGGATGCTCTCACTTTGCTAGCTCAAGCCATGGCCAACCAAGTCAATCAAGAGGATAAAGCCCCTTATGCTCCTACTCTGGCATTTCGGGTGAAAGACTTTATGAGGATGAACTCACCAAAGTTCAATGGATGAGGATCCTCAAGAATTTATTGATGAGGTGTGCAAAGTGTTGGCTATCATGGGTGTTAGGTCGAAGGAGAAGGCAGAGTTGGCGGCTTACCAACTCAAGGGGGTAGCCCAAATATGGTATACTCAATGGAAGGAGGAGAAGGGAATTAACAATGTGATTCTGTAGGAGGATTTTAAGAAAACTTTCCTCAACCGGTTCTTTCATCTTGAGCTTAGGGAGGCCAAAATGATGGAGTTCATGAATTCGAAGTAAGGATCTATGAGTGTGAGTGAATATACCATCGAGTTCAACCAACTCTCTAAATATGATCCACACTTGGTTGCCGACCCGAGGTCTAGAATGAATAAGTTTCTGATGGGTGTATCCGATTTGGTGATTGAGGAGTGTTGAGCCGCTATGTTGTTTAGTGACATGGATTTATCCCGCCTAATGACTTATGCCAAACAATTGGAAGGGGAGAAGTTGAGAAAGAGGAGGGGTAATAAGGCCAAGAGGGCCCATTTTGATGTTAAGTTCCACGGTACCAGGGGTGGCTGGTTTCTCCAAGGCCAAAAGTCTTCTCATGTTCCTAGTGGGAGATTTGCCAATGACTACCCAAGGCTCCAAGAAGGTAGCGGTGTGGTGCCTAGACCTATGTGCCAAGATGTCGTAGAGGCCATGATAGCCCATGTTTGAGGGACACTAATGCTTGCTATAGTTGTGGGGAAGTGGGTCACTAGAAGCATAATTGTCCTTAGAATCAAAACAAGGGTAAGGATTTTTTCCATAAGGCCAGGGTGGTAATGTAGCTCTTTTAGGAAGAGGAGGCCAACAAGGTGGTGCCCCAAGGCACAATCGATTCTATCCACTCTAAGGGAGACAAGCGATTGATGAGGTGCTCGATGTCATCACTGATATGTTAAAGTCTTTGATTTTGATGTGTATGCATTGATAGACCCAGTTGCCACTCTTTCTTTTGTTATTCCTTTTGTGGCCAAAATGTTTCATGTTGAGCCCAAATTATTGTGTGAGTCTTATGAGGTGTCCTCCTTTGGTGCATCTATTATTGCTAGAAAGGTCTATAGAAATAGTCTTGTTTACATCTTGGATAAAATATTGCCTTATGATCTTCTTGAGTTGGATATTGTGGATTTTAATGTCATTCTTGAGATGGATTGGTTGAATGCATGTTATGCCTGTATTGATTGTAGAACCCATAGGGTAAAATTCCAATTCCCAAATGAACCCCTCATTGAGTAGGAGAGTCTTGATGTGGTGATTAAGGGTAGGTTTATCTCTTGCATTAAAGCCCAAAAGTTGATATCTAAGGGGTGTCTCTATCATCTTGTGAGGGTTAGGGATGTTGAGTCCAAAGTCCTCCCTATAGAGTCGGTTCTGGTGGTTAGTGAGCTTCTTGATGCCTTTCAAAATGACTTTGCTGGTATTTCTCCGGAGAGGGAAATAAACTTTGGTACATACCTCCTTCTTGATAATCAACCCATTTATATTCCCCCATACCGTATAGCCCCAGCGGAGGTAAAGGAGTTGAAGGAGCAATTGATGGACTTGTTGGAAAAGGGTTTTAATAGGCCTAACCAATCACCTTGGGGTGCACCGATGTTGTTTATCAAGAAAAGGATAGTTCTCTTAAAATATGTATAAACTACTGGCCATTTAATAGAGTCACCATCGAGAATAAGTATCCTCTACCAAGGATTGATGATTTGTTTGACCAACTTCAAGGAGCTAGTAACTTTTTTAAGATTGATCTTCGGTCTGGGTATCACCAAGTGAAGGTGAGGGAGTGTGACATTCCTAAGGGCCTAGATGTGACAAAGTGCATGGGGAACCCAAAGGAACCCCAAGCAAGCCTCTTAACATATCATTACACATCCTTGGTCACAGAAGCAATTAAACAGAATAAAAGAATAGAAATAAGAGCATAGGGACTAAGGGAAAACCTCCGTTTCATAAAACATCAAGAGAGTCAAAAGAGTCAAGCTTATAGCATCATTACATACTTGTCCAACAATACCTCTAAACATAGAACTTAGCAGGGGCCAAGATAAGCAACCGGGATCACCCTTATAATAATGACAATAGGTAATCCAAAATTTTAAAATATATTCAAACATAAGCATGAGAGAATATAGATATTATCCCCGGACTTGAGGATTCACCAAAAGCTAACTTGAACAATTTGTCTAGCCATGCAGAGGAGAATCAATAGGATCTGCGGTTCCTATATGATAATATCATGTAGGTATAGAGTATGCATTAACGTTTGAATATACTAAGTATGTGGGATGCAATCTAACAAGAGATAGCCAACATTGGCAAAATGTAATATCATAAGCAATGGATAGCATAATAACAATATGTCATGTATGAATGATGCTTGAAGTAAAACATTTTTATATAGAACATATTACATGTGTAGGAATAGGCCATAATCATATACCAAGAAACTTAGTACTTGGAATCCAAGGTAGACCACCCCTTCGAAGTGATTGAGGTACCAACCCCTCAATTGGTGGCTTACCACCCCCATCCTAGGTGATTGAAGTACCACTTCTCAATTGGTTTGTGGCTTACCACCCCCATCATAGGCGACTGAGGTACCAACCCCTCAATTGGTTGATGGCTTACCACCCTATCCTAGACGATTGAGACATCAACCCTCAATTGGCTATGGTCAAGTCACAACACAATAGATACTTCTCATGGAATCAACACATACATAACCTACTTTTATCATCATAAAGTCACTTAACTCATATGCCAAATATTAGTCCTTCAATAACTCAAGATACATTGACTGGACATTTTATCAAATACTTGGTGGGTGTGCAATGGTATTGTAAAATCATGCAATTCAAGAGTGAAACCATGCAAGAAAACTTAATGTAAAACCACCCACCAACACTTGGTAATATGCTCATGTAACATGCATCAAAACCCTTCATGAAATCTCAAGATAGAACTAAGATTTATAGCTCAAAACATGCTTAAAAAGTTACACTTTCACAAAATCCCAACATAGTTCATAGTCAAATTCATAATAGAAGACCCATAAGTAAAATCAACTTAGAAACATGTAATTTAGATAAAAAGAAAGCTTGGGCACCATGGGTGAAAGGACCTAATGGTTAAAACCCACATACCTTAACTTTGGATAATCACTTGATGAAGATTGGAAATGGAGACTTGAAGCTTCACTGAAATCCTTAAGATTCGGATGAGATTTGGGACTTAAATTTTGGGGTGAAATATGTGTCTAAGTGTTTTAGAGAGTATTGGGGAATGTCTTGTATGATATAAAGATAAAATATGACTAAGTATAAGTATTTTCATGCATGGAAGGACTTAGGCCTAAGACTTAAAAGCTTTGGACCGGAACAACATAACTGACCAAAAAAAAGGCTCTCCACACCCCTGGCACGTCGTGCCTGGGGCGCGCCTGGACACTGTAAATCGCTCACTTTATAATTTCAAATTTTGATATGGTTGCTCTAAAATTGGGGTTAGACGCATTATTCACTTAATTTTTCCCACCTGAACAAGAATAACTGACCAAAAAAAGGCTCTCCGCACCCCTAGCACGTCGTGCCTGGGGCACGCCTGGACATTGTAAATCGCTCACTTTATAATTTCAAATTTTGATATGGTTGCTCTAAAATTGGGGTTAGACGCATTATCCACTTAATTTTTCCCACCTGAATAAGAATATGAAGTCAGATTTACGATATCACGCATAGATTTTGAGACATATAGAAATTACGATTTTGGGCACTTTCGAGGCACATTTTCGGGCACTTTTTGGGGTCGTTTCAATATCTCCAATTTGGGAACATTCATCCCCAAAATGACAAAGAGACGTATATAAAAAGAGTAATCATGAAGAAATCAGACCCAACAAGAATGCAATAATGCACTTAAACACCATCTTCAACAATCTCAATATAGGTGTTAAAATCACCATGAACTTGTCAATATAAACATGAATATATGCAAATGACATGAGGGCTAATACATAAGACTTTAAATCATGAAAAGGACTCAATTTATTATCATAAGCTTGAATAGAATGAAAGAGGTAGGGATATCTCTTCTCTATGCCTGCTCCGGCTCTTTTGGAGAGACTATCGATATGATATTTCTTCCAAAGGGCCTTGACAGCATCATTACATTACCCCAGTGCCTCAAAGGCTCCCGTCCATTGCGGGGTAAGGGAGGTCGGATGTACGCAGCCTGGCCCCTATATTTAAAAAATAGTGCGACTGTTTCCGAATGACCCATGATGAGCGTTGAAAGTTGCATTGACTAACTGCTACTTCACGATTGAAAGAAGCGCAGACAGTTTAAAGAGTCATTTTGCTTTATTCCATCATACCCCAAAGCCAAAAAATAGTGAATCTTTGACAAATACTACATCCTTATTAATCAAATCTTTCATCCATCCATCCAATATCTCCACGGGGATCTTCTCCTAAGATAACTTATCCTCCACAACACCCACAACCTCAAAGAGTTCTATAGCACTAGAGTCACCGACACATCCCCTCAAAGTAGAAGTAAGAAGAGTTGGACGAACCCTATCCATATCCATAGGAAATTCCCATTTGCATAAAACCTCACCAATCGTTCTCAACACTATATAAGGACTCAAAAATCTTAAACTCAATTCCCTTTCTTGCAAAATCGGACCTTACTCTTCATGGGTGCAACCTTCAAATAGACCCAATCACCAACTTTTAATTCAAGATTCCTTCTCCTTACATCGGCATATGACTTTTGAGGTCTTTGAGCTATTTTCAACCCTTCCCTAACCAACCTCACAATCTCCATAGCCACTATAACCAGATTCGGACCCAACAAAGTCATTTCTCCTACTTTAAATCACCCAACTGGTGATCTACAACACCTACCATAGAGGGCCTCAAAAGGATCCATACAAATGCTAGAATTATAGCTATTATAGTCTCATCAAGAACCTTCTTTCTCAAGTCATCAACACTAGGCACACACAACCTACCTTGGTACCTAAGGGAACCATCTCCCCCATTGGGAGAAAACCTCCACCTTGCCATCACTCACCAAAGCCTTCAATTATAATAAGGAGGGATCAAGATCTTGCTTTGCTTCTACCTTATCAACCAAGGAAGATTTTGAAACCACGAACAACCACAATACTACCATACTCAACCTCTTCTAACCTAACCCTCAATCTAACCAATCGGTGGACCTCCCTAGCTACCCCTTTACTACCACTATCAATATGAACTAGGCTACCCATGGACACCTACTCAAAGAACCGACCACAATATTAGTCTTACCGGTATGATAATGCACATTCATATCATAATCCTTAAGAAGTTCTAACCACCTTCCTCATCTCAAGCTAAGACCCTTTGGGTGAACACATATTAGAGACCCTTGTGATTGGTAACCGTATCAACATGTACCCCATACAAATAATGAAATCAAATTTCAAAGCAAATACCACAACGGCCAACTCAAGGCCACAGATAGGATAATCCTTCTCATGTATCTCGAATTGTCTAAAAGCATCGGCTATCACCTTACCATTTCACTTCAAAACGCAACTCAAACTAATTCGAGAGGAATTACAACACGCAACAAACCCTTCTAACCCTTCTTATAGAGACATGATAGGAGCAAAGACAAGCTTATCCTTCAAGGTTTGGAAAATCTTTTCACACTCCATGGTCCACACAATCATAGCCTTCTTTTGAGTCAACTTAGTCATGGTAGAAGCAATAGAATAGAACTCATTCACAAACCTCCGGTAGTAACCCGCGAAGCCCAAGAAACTCCTAATGTCCGAGAAAGTCAACGGTCTAGGCCAATTTTTATTCACATCTGTCTTTTTAGGATTTACCTTAGTACCATCACCTGACACTGCATGTCATATAAAGGCAACCTCTTTCAACAAAAATTCACATTTCCCTTACCTAGCATACAACTTCTCTTCCCTTAATCTTTGCAACACTACTCTCAAATGAGCCACATACTCTAAATAAATCAATACTTCATCAATAGAGACTGCCACAAACATGCCAAGGTAGGGTTTTAAAACCCTATTCATGAAATCCACAAACATAGCTGGTGCATAAGTCAACCAATCAGCTCCTCTGTGAATCAAAATGCTCATTTCCTAGCCCAAAAGGGCACTTAGGGATATCACCTACCCTCGTCCTCACTTGGGGAAAAACCCAAATGAAAAATCAATCATAGATAAATGACTAACCCATTGAAGTTGGTCAAATAGATCATACGTCCTTGGGGGGGGGTACTCTTTCTTTGTGGTGACCCTAATAAGTTGCCGATAATACAATTTCTAAGGGAACCAACCTTCTCTTATACAAACAATACCGGGAAGCTCACTAGCAATGACATCAAGGAACTCATTAACCACTGAAACCGACCCTATAGGAAGGAACTTGGACCCAACATCCCTAAACCTCGGAAGATGGTAGAGACTCCCCTTAGAAAATAATTCATGGGATTGAAAGCAGGAAATGAATCTACCCTTGACCACCACATCATAATTTTCCTACTCAAGAATGGGTTCACTAGGGACTTAGAATCTAATTCTACAGATCCTACCAATAATGGAGACATATTATGATGCAACTAATCCAGGTAAAGTATAATATAAAAATCCATCATATCTAATTCAACATAGTTATAAGACAAGATCTATGCAATATGACTATAGAACAATTCCTATGGACCTTTTTAGCAACAATAGACTCACCAATAGTGTAGACACCAAACGCACACAACAACTCGGGACATACATGAAGCCATGAGAAAATAGAGGAGTTAATGAAAAAGATAGTGGCACCCAGACCTACCAATGCACATACATCAAAGTCAAAGGAAACTCCAACAAATCAGTAACAACATTAGGTGCCATAGCCACTCCTTACGCCTTTTGATCAATATGACTACCTTGTTCTTGAGGTCGACCACCTTTACACCTTTTTCAAGCATGAAGAGAATTAATAAGCCTGTGACCCATTTCACCACATCTAAAGCAAGCACTAGTGTTCCCCCAACACGGGCTACCGTGGTTCTTCCTACACATAGGGCAATTGGGCTTGGGCCCTCCACCATTACCACCTTTACCCTTGAGGCATTTACGAGGACAATCATTTACCTTATAACCCATCTCTTCACAACCATAAAAAGCATCTGGACCCTTCAAGCATAGGCCATCATGACATCTACCACATCTTCGGCACCTAACATAAGGCACCACACCACCCCAACTTTTGAAACTATGGAACTTTCTTTCGAAACAGGCCCTCTTGGCCTCTTTAACCTTTCTCTTCCTCATCTTACCACTTGAAGTCTCAAGGGAACTCACTTGTTAATTGATGTGAGTTGTCAATATTATTCACCGCTTTGGTCAATACTCACAGAGCCTTGAGAACCTCTGAATTCAATATAGCACCATCCAGAGTATCTTAAAACATATTCTAAAATGCAAAGATTAAAATAAGAAATAAGCTTAGCGGACTTAACTCTATCGCACGACATAGACCAAAAGAAGAGAAACATTTCCTAAAACGTCTCATAGCCTCTCATTCATAGTCGTGGTGTGCTTTACAACCATTAATAAGGCTCTAATCAACGTAATGTGTTGGACTCTGAGGATCATTAACAACCTAATGCTCTGACACCAAGTTTGTCATGACCCAAATTAGGGCCTAGATATGACACGCACATGTGGAAGCCAAAGGAACCCCAAACAAGCCTCTTAATATATCATTACACATCCTTGGTTGTGGAAGCAATTAAACACAATAAAATAATAGAAATAAGGACATAGTGACTAAGGAAAAACCTCTATTTCATTAAACATCAAGAGAGTTAAGTTTATAGCATCATCACATACTTTTCTAATAACATCTCTAAACATAGAACTTAGCAGGAACCAAGATAAGAAACTGGGCTCACCCTCATAATAGTGACAATAAGTAATCCAAATTTACAAAATATAGTCTAGCATAAGCATGAGAGAACATAGATATTATCTTCGGACTTAAGGACTCACCCAAAGCTAACTTGAAAAATCCATCTATCCACGTGGAGGAGAATCAATGGGATCTCCGGTTCCTACATGGTAATATCATGTAGGCATAGAGCATGTATTAGTACATTTGAATGTATTAAGTATGTA
The DNA here is from genome assembly GCA_011800125.2 of Solanum clarkiae. Taxonomy (NCBI): domain Eukaryota; kingdom Viridiplantae; phylum Streptophyta; class Magnoliopsida; order Solanales; family Solanaceae; genus Solanum; species Solanum clarkiae. The sequence goes on along the minus strand of JAABOM020065665.1, from coordinate 11,541 downwards.
GGATGCAATGCAACAAGAGATAGGCAACATAGGCAAAATGCTATATCATAAGCAATGGATTTCATAATAATAATAATATGTAATGTATGAATGATGCTTGAAGTAAAACATGCTTATATAGAATGTATTACATGTGTAGGAACAGACCATCATCATAGACCAAGCAACTTAGTAATTAGAATCCAAGGTAGACCTCCCCTTAGAAGTGATTGAGGTACCGACCCATCAATTGGTTGATGTTTTACCACCCCTATCCTAGGAGATTGAGGTACCAACCCCCTACCCCAATCTTAGGCGATTGAGGCATCACCCCTCAATTGGCTATGGTCAACTCATAATACAAAAGATATTTCTTATGGAATCAACAAATATATAACCTTATTTCATCATCATAAAGTTACTTAACTCGTATGCTAAGCATTAGGCCTTCAACAACTCAAGATACAATAATTGGACATTTTATCAAACACTTGGTGTGTGTGCAAACTAGTGTAAAATCATGTAATTCAAGAGTGAAACTATGCAACAAAACATAATGTAAAACTACCCACCAACACTTGGTAATACCCTCATATAATATACATCAAAACCCTTCATCAAGTCTCAAGATAGATCCAATATTCATAACTCATAACATGCTTAAACAGTCACACTTTTATAAAACCCCACCATAGTTCATAGTCAAATTCATAATCAATGACCCACAAGTAAAATCAACTTAAAATATGTAATTCAGGTAAAAAAGAAAGTTGGGCACCACGGGTGAAAGGACCCAATGGTTGAATCCCACATACCTTAACTTTGGAGAATCACTTGATTGAAATCCTTAAGATTCGGATGAGATTTGGCACTTTAATTTTAGGGTGAAATATGTGTGAGTGTTTTAGAGAGTATTGGGGAGTGTCTTGTATGATATAAATGTGAAATATGGCTAAGTATAGGTATTTTCACTCATGGGAGGAGTTAGACTCAGGACCCAAAAGCCTTCGACCGAAATAAGAAAACCGACCAAAACAATAGGCTCTCCGTGCCCCTGGAGCATCGCGCCAGGGGTACGCTTGGACACTATAAATCACTCACTTTAAAATTTCAAATTATGACATGGTTACTCTAAAATCGGGGTTAGACCCATATCCCACTCAATTTTCCCCCTTAACAAGAATATGAAGTTAAATTTTCTATATGATGCACGAATTTTGAGATATATGAAAATTATGATTTTGGGCACTTTTGAGGCATATTTTCAGACACCTTTTGGGGTTGTTTCATCTATCTTCATGGATCTTATGAATAGGATATTTAAACTCTACCTTGATTTATTGTAGTGGCATTCATCGATGATATCTTGATCTATTCTCATAGTGAGGAGGAGCAAGTAAGTCATTTGAGAGGTGCTACAAAAATTGGGGGAAGAGATGTTGTATGTTAAGTATGAAAAGTGTGAGTTTTGGTTGCAAAAGATTGCTTTTCTAGGTCATGTGGTGTCGGGGGATAGTATTAAGGTGGATCCTAATAAGATGAAAGTGACTAGAAATTGGCGTAGACCTTTGACTCCATCAAATATTATAAGCTTCTTGGGATGAGCGGGTTACTATCGGAGGTTTGTGAATGGTTTCTCTTTTCTATTGCTTCTTCTATTACTAAGTTGACTCAAAAGAAGGATAAATTTTTGTGGACCTATGAATGTGAAAAGAGTTTCCAAACTTAAAGGATAAGCTTGTCTCTGCTCCTATTTTATCTCTACGTGAAGAGGTGGAAGGGTTTGTTGTGTATTGTTATGCCTCCTGGATTAGTTTGGATTGTGTTTTTATGTAAAATAGTAAGGTGATAGCCTATGCTTATAGACAACTCAAAGTGCATGAAAAGAATTATCCTACTCATGATCTTGAATTGACCACCGTGGTATTTGATTTGAAAATTTGGCGTTATTATTTGTATGGGCGCATGTTGATGTGTTTATCGATCATCATATTCTCCAATATGTATTCACTCAAAAAGATCTCAACTTGAGGCAACGAAGGTGGTTAGAGCTTCTTAAGGATTATGATATGAGTGTACATTATCATCCTAGTAAGGCTAATGTTGTGGCAGATGCTTTGAGTAGGGTGTCGATGGTTAGCGTAGCTCATGTTGGTAATGGGGGAAAAAAGGTGGCTAGGGAGGTTCATTGGTTGGCTAGATCAGGGGTTAGGTTGGAAGTGGTTGATAATGGTGGTATTGTGGTTGTTGATGGTTCAAAATCTTCCTTGGTTGATGAGGTAAAGCCAAAGCAAAATCTTGATCCCTCCTTGTTAGAATCGAAGGCCTTAGTGAGACAGGGCAAGGTGGAGGTTTTCTCCCAAGGGAGAGATGGTGCCATTAGGTACTAAGATAGTTTGTCTGTGCCTAGTATGGATGACTTGAGAAAGAGGATTCTTGAATAGGTTCATAATTTTTCTTATTCTGTTCACCCCGATTCTACCAAGATGTATAAAGATTCAAGGGATGTGTTTTGATGGGAAGGTATGAAGAAAGACATTGCAAAATTTGTATCCAGTTGTCATAGTCGCCAATAAGTCACAGTCGAGCACCAAAGGTAGGGTGGCCTAAGACCAGAAAGGGTTTCAATTCTATTTTGATTGTGGTTGATAGTATGAAAAAGTCGACTCATTTCCTACCTATTAAGACTACTTATGGGGCCGAAGATTATGATAGTTTGTACTTTATGAGTTCGTTAGATTGTATGGGGTGCCCTTGTCTATCATATCAGATCATGGTGCTCAATTCACTTTTCACTTTTGTTGGTCCTTCCAAAGAGGTCTTGGTACCAAGATAAAGCTTAGTACGACATTTCACCCTCAAACGCATGGCCAAGACAAAATAACTATCCAAACTCTTAAGGAAATACTTAGAGCTTATGTTTTGGAGTTTAAGAGTAGTTGGGATGACCATCTTCCATTGATTGAGTTTTGTTATATTAATAGCTATTATTCTAGTATTAGTATGGCTCCTTTTGAGAACCTCTGTGGTAGGCACTTTAGGTCACTGGTTGGGTGATTTGAAGTGGGAGAAATGACATTATTGGGTCTAGATCTGGTCATCGAGGCTATGAAGAATGTAGGGTATATTAAGGAAAGGTTGAAAACAACACAAAGTAAAAGTCCTATATTGATGTGAGGAGATGGGAGCTTGAATTTGAAGTTGGTGATTGAGTCTATTTGAAGGTCTCACCCATGAAAGGTGTGGTCCGTATTGGTAAAAAGGGTAAATTGAGTCCAAGCTATGTGGGTCCTTATAAGGTGTTGAGGAAGACTGGTAAGATGGCCTATGAGTTGTAGTTGCCTAGTGAAATGGACTTGGTTCATCCGGTCTTTAATGTGTCCATGTTGAGGAAATGTGTGGGTGACCCGAATGCTATTGTCCCACTGGATGTTGTTAAAGAAAAATTGACTTATGAAGAATTTCTAGTAGACACATTGGATAGACAAGTGAAAATGTTGAGGAACAAGGATGTTGCTTCCATTAAGGTCCTTTAGAGGAATCAACAAGTCGAAAGTGCTATATAGGAGGCCGAAGCGGATATGCAAAAGCGATATCCCTATCTCTTCTATTCTACTCAATCCTAAGTTACTAATTCTATGTCTTCTATTTGATTTCATGTATCATGTATCAACCCTATATGTCATTTGCATGCATTCATGTTTATGTTGACAAATTCATGGTGATTTTAACACTTATGTTGAGATATTTGAAAAATGGTGTTTAAGTGCGTTATTGCATTCTTGTTGGTGCTGATTTCTCCATGATTACTCTTCTTATATGAATTTTTTCAACATTCTAGGATGAATGTTTCCAAGAGGGAGATATTGAAACGACCCCAAAAAAGTGCGCGAAAATGTGCCTCTGAAACGCCCAAAATCATAATTTCTGTATATCTCAAAATCCGTGCATGATATTGAATATATGACTTCATATTCTTGATCAGGGGGTAAAATAGAGGGGGAAATGAGTCTAAACCCAATTATAGAGGAAGCATATCAAAATTCGAAAATCCAAAAATGACGAATTCCAGTGTTGATCCGCGCCCCTAGCATGACGCGGCTGGGGCGCGGACTAGTGTTATTTTTGTCTAGTTTTTGTTATTCGGTCCAAGTCCTTTAGATCTTGGGCCTAAGTCTTCCCATGTACAAAAATTCCTATACTTAGTCATATTTCGACTTCATATCATACAAAACATTTCCCAATACTCTCTAAAATACTTAGACAAATATTTCACCCAAAATTCAAGTGCCAAACCTCATTCCGGATGTTAAGGAATTCACTCAAACTTCACGTTCTCATCTCAATATTCATCAAGGAATCCTCCAAAGTTGAGGTATGTAGGTTTCAACCATTGGTTCCTTTCACCCATTGTGCCCAAGCTTCTTTTTTACATAAATTACATATTTCTAAGTTGATTTTTACTTGTGGGTCTCCTTTTATGAATTTGACTATGAACTATGTTAGGATTTTGGAAAAGTGTGACTATTTATGCATGTTTTGAGCTATGAATCTGAGAACTATGATGACTTTTAAGGAGGGGTTTCAACGTATTTTGCAAGGTGGTATTACCAAGTGTTGGTGGGTTGATTTACTTCAAATTTTCTTGCATGATTTCACTCTTGAATTGCATGGTTATACACTAGTATCACACACCCACCAAGTGTTTGATAAAATGTCTGGTTTAGGTTTCTTGAGCTATTGATGATTCATTGCATGACCTATGACTTGAATGACTTTATGATGATTAAAGGAAGGAGTATACGTGTTTTTTTCAAGGAAAGTACCTATAGTGTTGAAAGTTGACCACACCTTGTTGAGGGGGTGCTATGGCTCAACCATCATGGATGGCAGGGTGTGTCCACTATCAACCATTTGAGGGGTTGATATCTTAGTCAGCATAGAAGGCGAGGTGTGATCACCATCAACCAATTGAGGGATTGATACCTCAATCACCATGGATGGTAGGGTGTGATAATCCATCATAATATTGGTCTCTTACTACACATGTAATATGTACTATATAAACATGTTCAGTTCAAGTATTACTCATGCATGCCATATTGCTATATGTTCATTTATTGCCTAATTATGCATTTCAATAATGTTGTTTATCTCTTGTTGTATTGCATCCTACATACTTAGTTCATTCAAACATGCTAATGCATAATCTTTGCCTACATGATGTTACCATGTAGGAATCAGAGCGCCTCACGATCATCCTCATCCTCCACCACTAGTGCTATCTTCTCAAAGCAAGTTTGGTGGGTCCTACACTTCAACACTTCAGGATGATATCTCTTGTTCATATGTTATGTAAAGACTTTCTTTATCTATTTGTATGCTTTTGACAATGAGAGTGAGCCCGAAAAGTTGTCTTGTCCCCCGCTCAACTCTAAGCGCAGAGGTGTTGTTGGACAAGTTATGTAATGATGTTATAAGATTGATTTTCTTTGATTCTTTGATGTTTTATGATATGAAAGACTTCCCTTAGTCCCTTTGACCTTATTTCTATTCTTTTATTGTCATTTAATTTCTTTCGCGACCAAGGATGTGTAATTATATGATAAAAGGCTTGATTGGGGTTCCTACGGGTTCCCCATTCGTCATATCACGTCTAGCCCCTAGGCTGGGTCGTGACACATTGACTTCGCGTGTTGGGCTTACACTACAGTTACACCGTAAAAAGAACAAAACAACAAAAAACGTAAAATGATGAAAACAAGGATTAATACTCAAATCACTTGTATTAACCAAGTCTAGCCGTATTCCCCGACAACAATGCCAAAATTTTGATGTTTGCCAAATTATACCTCCTTTTCGATAATAAAGCGGTCGTTCTGAAGAAATAGAACCCAATAAAGGTTAGGGTCGAACCCAAGGGAATACTAGACTTAGGGGAATTCAATTAACGCTATTTGAGTAATTAACTAACCTACTTCCCCGGGGGTGGGGGGAGGGAGATTTGCAATAATTAGTAGAAACGTAAATGTAACATAGGATTTAAATCAACATGGAAAAAAACTAGGGTATTATGTTCCCATGAGTCCCAATCTTTGTATCACCGGATAACCTAATTCTTTTCTAGTATGTAGCATGCAGGACGGTAAGTTAAGTTCACCAAGTCCTTTGGTCTAGGCGATAGACGAATTTCACTACGTGACTTTATCCATCTCTACAGTGTGCATTACCAACCCTTACCTTTTAGTCCCAGTAAAACCTCCCCTTGGCCTAGTTTGATTGATTAGATGAGAACCTATCAATCAAATCCTATTACATAATTTATTTTCCTATTCATTACTACCTTGGTCTAGTCAGTAACACTGGCTGGGTTCTATTGTTGGCCACCATCAGAAAATATGCAAAATGAAGTGAGTTAATTAATACACACATGCACACTTTCCAAGAATTATGATTTATCCAGTTTTATCTTGTTAGTTCTTCATGATTCCACAACACTAGTTGTGGATTTAGCTACTTATGATTTGTTTAGACGGCAAGACTTATGAATTGGAATAACATAATAGAGCACTTACACAATTGAATTAAGAACAAGCAAATCCAAACTTCAAAAAGATTCACAAGATTAAAGATCAAATCAAAGTACAAGTATTTCTCAAAACATTCCAATGTTACCTCTACTTAATCTCACTATTTTCTTCCTCTAACTATCGAGTTCTCTGTGTACTATGTGAAAAATAATCTAAAAAATTTGTTTATAATATTTAAAATACAAGTTGTAAAACAATAGGATAGCTTGGTCGGCATGCCTCACGAACAGTTTTACGAGTCGTATTGCATTCCATGACCTGAAGTCAGGGTCTCATAAAGTGTTGCCAGAAAATTGTACTTCTGATCTACGATACCCCTCTATGACCCGTAAAGTGGTTTATGGCACATAGTGGGGTTTCGTCTGATGAATCTTCAGAAAGTCCCTTATCTCTGATTCTCAAGGCACGAACCCTGTTCTATGACTTATAAACCAATCCACGACCCGTCTACATATTCGTAGAATAACTTTAGGACATCAACTCATGGCCGGAGTTATCCACGAAAGCCACTTCACGACTCGTAGACTGAACTACAGCCTGTAAAGGGTCTCGTACCACATCAAAATCAGCAACTTCTGCACTTTTTTTCCAAAATCAAGGTCAATCCTGATATCCTGGAAATAAAACACAAAAATATATAAAACCAACTAAAATCGCATTGAGAACACACAAAATTCAAATTTTTAAGCATCAAAAGTGTTATATTTTGACAGCACATCACAAGCATGGCAAGGAACCCAAAAAACGTAGTCTCAGTCGGCTAACAATAATAATAAGTCTCCAGGGCGGAGGGGCTAGTAGCTCAAATGATAACGCAACAATATCCAATATAACAATAGAAAGCCCAACTAAGCCTCTAGGCATATCATCCATCTCACAATCAAGTGACCGAAAAATTAGAAGAATCACATATCAACAGAATCACCATAGTAAATTATGGCCGTAGAGGCATAAGGTATGGCCAGGGGTATAACTGACAACCGGCCTCTCAAATACTATATACGCAGTATCAACCTACCCACCCTAGTAGGAAAGCATTAAAATAGTCATAAGTGTAAATCACAAAGTTTGGCTTATATTCAACTACCAATAGGGTATAATCGCAAAATAGGCAACAACTACTCAGAATCCCACCAGGTATACATACTCATCAACATCAGAGAACCCAATAGGTCAAATCAGTAGGTAAATATTTGAATACAGATATCCGTAAGGCACCAATGCTCAGCCTTACCTCAACCATAACTTATCTCGCCTTTAGGATCTCTATCACTACAAAAGAAAATCCTGAATTGCCGATTAAATTATCCATTACAAAATTGATTAAATTGGTTGGCAAATGATTTTACCAACTGAATACTAACTAATTTTAATTCATTGCTAAAAAATTTATCGGTAAATTGTATCAACTCATTTTAGTTAGTTGGTAAAATTACCAACTAAAAATCGTTAGTAAACAAATAAAAAATTCATCAATAATTGTTGAAACATTGTACTAAAATTTTCATTGGTAAATTTGCTAACCAATTTTGATGGCATATTGTTGGTAAGTTTACTAAAAAAAAAGAAAAAGAAGTAATTTTGGTTTTTCATTATTCAATTCTTTTAGTGATACGTTGCAAATATAGTAACAAAAATAAAATGTTGTTCGTATTATGTTAGCAATTATCTAACATATAGCAACTTGGTTGATAAGTCTGGTAGTAAATTTACCATAATATATTGGCAATCTGTTCGAATTTTAGTAAAGAAAAGAAATATGTTTGTATTTCATTAGTAAATTACCAATAAATTTTAAATTCATTAGTAGTATTGCTATCTAATGTTCACGCTCCAACAATAAAGAGGTTGTAGTCAGCAATAAATCTAATCAAATGTTAGGGTCAAATCCACAGAGAATATGGGGATTGACTATATTGATCCACTATCAATCATTTCAAGCATTAATCACTATATTCTCTAAGGGGGGTGGGGGAGGGGGGGAGGTTCGTGATTCAAAATGAAGAACAAAAACAAACACTACACTATTTATGCAAGAAGACAATCAAATTGAGGGACAATTTGAAAATTGTGTTCTTTATGATTCATTGATTCAATTACCCTAGATAACATAACTCCAATTATGAATTCACATGCAGAACGGTAACTTAGGTTCTTCCAACCCTCTTGTCAAGGTGAAGATCAAATTTCACCACGACGCTTGCTCGGCAACTATGGTGTGCCAACTAACCGTTACCCATTGTCCTAGTGAACCTCCCCTTGGTCAGGTTTGATTGATTAGATGAGAACACATCAATCAAATTCTATCTACTTCCCTTTTCCTATTCGTCACTACCTTGGTCGAGATCGTGATAGTAGGTGGGATTTGGTTTTGGCCATCACTAAAAACAATCAAAGCAAAGGGAAATTAAAAATACATACAAAAACCCCATTATAAAATGCGTAAGTTTAGGTTATTCCAAGTCAACTACTCATGGTTCTCACAACCCCAAATTGTGGGTGCTTAGCTACTCATGAACAAGGCAAAATCAACAACAATGAATATGAGAGACATGGTTGAGAGATTACCTAAAAAAATGAAGAACAAAAACACCTTTGAGTTATAAACCATAAGCGAATAAATGGATGATGAGTACAATGTAATTTTCAATCCCCCAAAATGGGTCTTCAAATTAAAAAATAAAATCTATACTAAACCCTAGAAATATTCATCAAAGAATATCCAATGTAATAGAAACTGAAAAATATCCAAAGTCTTCTGCTAAAACCCTAACATTAACTATTTATACTATTTATAAAAATACCCTAAAAATTTAATAGAAAATACAGTTGGTAGAAATTACGCCTTATAGATACAATTCGTAGGCCACTCTACGAGTTGTAATCGGGGTTTCATAATCAACACTTGGTATTTTGGACTTTACTACTAAGACCCACTGTAACGAGTCATTGCTTGGGCTACGACTCATATGCTCTTCTCATAGTCTAGGCCTATAGTTCTTGGTCTAAACTTTTGGCTCACTGTTCCTTGTTATACCTATACGAGTCATAATGACACCTAATACTCATAGGGTGGCCTCGTATAGCTGACCTTCACTTTGCAGATTATTAATTTGCTCACTGTTTCTTGCTAAGAGGGCCCCTTATGACTCGTAGGTTGGGCTACGACTCATAGGGTGTCTCGCATGTCCTGTAGTACAACTAAATCTGTAATTTCTCCCAAAATCACTCCAACCTGTATTTTCTATAAGAACAACACAGAAACACATAAAAATCATGAAAATATCGCATTAAGAACTTGCAAAATCCCTTGTTTCATGCATCAAATGTGTTATATTTTTACAGCACATCAACACCCTAAACTTAGAACTGTTGCTTATCCTCAAGCGATGACTTAATCTATGTAGACAGTGAGAAACACATAGCAACTACTCTAATGCCATATACATCACATAACTCCAATTTAGGTAACCAACTGTCATTTTCAAAACCTTATTGGAAAGCTACCAAGCAAACCAAAACATAATGATGCATCTAACAATCCAACTATGACATGTGAAGTAGTATTATCTATCCACAGTCACTGAACAAGTCATATGTCAATCATGCAATGCAAATGCCCTCACAGAAAAGAAGTCCCTATATTGCACTCAAAAAGCAATCAAACTGTTGACTAGTTGAAATTAATGCATGATTACCAACACCATAGGCTTGCCCCTATACTCAAACTCCGAACTGTCAACTAGTTGAACTAGGATCACTTTAGGACTTAATAGGCTTGTAATGAAAGCTCATGGGGCTTTGGTATGGCATTTTAAGTAAATAGTGACTAAAAACTATTCTTGAACCACGTTTTTCAACACTTTTACCTCCACAACTCAACCATTTTCATTATATTCTCCCTCATTCTTCCTTTTCAAGCTCTTCCGGGTGCTTTCTTTTTCCTTTTCAACTGTTCCATATTTTTGAACTCATTTTGCTATTCTTTGCAATCCAAGACAATTTTCCTTTCTTTTTCTATCACCCAGTACATGATTCTTTTCTTCTGTCTTTCCTTCCCAACTAACCACCTCATTTTCATTATTTTACCAATATAAAGGCCACCTTCAACTTTGGGCTTTTAGCCTCAGGAAGTACACAATATCCATTCCCTAGACCAGGGCCACTTTTTGTAGCCACCCTTAACTTAGGCTTTTTGCCTTAATCAAGGTTCACATATTCAAGGATAGACCAGGGCCAATATCAAGGTATTTCACCAAACAAAACTAGGCTAACTAGGTGTCAAGAAAGAAAAGGTATATATAAAGCTCAAACATTTGGAAAAAAGAATTAACTAATACACTTGGTAGGTTATTTAGGTAAAAGTGGGCTAACTTAAAAGAACAATGGCTTATGATCCCTTCCTAATCAACCACATGTTCAATCTTAGAGTAAAAAAGCAAGTTTTGAGTCGGCACACAATGCAAGAATATGAAAAATAAGCTCACACACACATGACATCGCATACACAATCAACATAGGGTAACAGATCATGCTTCAAGCATCAACCTGCCTTTTTTTTATCAGAACAAACATTGCTAATTAGTCATATGCAAGGTTGCAATGGTAACTAACAATCTCAAAAATTTTGAAGGTACTCAATATTCAAAACTTTCATAAATCATTTCAAGATTTTATATATGCCAAAAGATAGTAATCACTATACATCGACAAATTACCTACACTACCTAAATATGCCGGTTGAACATAAATTAAAACATCCACAAGGAAAAAGAAACACGACAAGAGAAACTTGGGATCAAAAATAGGGGAAGTTATGGACTAAAGGATACTCAGACTTCATACTAATCCATAACTTCTCATATCCCACCAAAAGAAAATACTTTGTCCTCAAAGTAGATAGATAGATAGATAGATAGATAGATAGATAGATAGATAGATAGATAGATAGATAGATAGATAGATAGATAGA
>JAABOM020065660.1:0-40852 GCA_011800125.2 Solanum clarkiae | reverse complement strand
CCAAGGGGGAAGAGCCCGGGTAACCAAGGTGGGAGTTTGTACTCATCAACCATAGTGATAAATGGTTTGTACTTCGCCAGCATGGTGATAAGGTATGATTATCATCAACCATGTGAGGAGTTTGTACCACACCACCAGGGTGATGAGGTGAAACCATAATCAACCACCAAGGGGTTTGTACCTTGAAAATCTAGCTTGGTCTCTTCTACACATATGATATCTTATATGAGCATGAGTTACCTAAGCATGTTTTACTTATGCATTGGTCACACATGCCATATTGTCATATTATGTTTACCTACATACGTAGTACATTCAAATGTACTAATGCATTTTCTTGACTACATGTTATCACCATGTAGGAACCAGAGTCCAAGTTGATCATCCTCCTCCATATGGCTAGTTCGGTGATACTCAAGCTAGCTAGTGAGTCCTTCATTTCGGGGACTTGGTCTATGTTCTCTTGTTATGTATTGATTGATTCTTCTTCATGTTCTATTTTGACTATGAGGGTGAGCCCGGTCGCTTTGTCTTGGTCCCCGCTCTTATAAATATATTAGAGGTGTTTGTTGGACATATTATGTATCTATGATATGAGCTTTGACTCTTGTTTCTTGTGTATGATGTTATACAAGCTCTCCCCTTATCCCTTTACCCCTTATTCTTACTCTTTTATGTCTCTTATATGCTTTCGTGACCAATGATGTGTAATGAAGAGTTAAGAGGCTTGTTTGGGGTTCCTTCGGGTTCCCCATTTGCCGTGTCATGTCTAGGCCCTAGGCTTTGGCCATGACAATGTTAGTATCAGAGCACTAGGTTGATAGATCCTCGAAGTCCAACACACCGCGTGGATTAGAATCTTATTCATAGTGTTGAAGCACGCCATGACCATGAATAGGAGGCTATGAGATGCTTTAGGAAATATTTCCCTTCTTCATGTTCTAAGTGGTGCTATAGAGTTTTAGTGAGTTTTTCCCCCTAACGATTATTCTTTGTTATGCTATAATGCCAAACACTCGAGGAAGAAGGGCCCAAACTCCCGAGGAGCAACCCACCAATGGTGAGCTCCAGGATGCTCTCACTATGCTTGCCGAAGTTATGGCCAACCAAGTAAATCAAGGGGCTCAATCCCCTCATGCTACTACCCTAGGAGCTAGGGTAAGAGATTTCATGAGGGTGAATCCTCCGGTATTGATAAAGATCAAACGAGAAAGAAAGGAAAAATGGAACAAATATAGAAGGATATGTGGATTAAATTCAAAGTATTGAAATTATGGGCAACAAGGGACTAAAACCCTCACCTTCCAATTAATCCAACAACTCAAATAAAACCCTAGAAGGAAAAATTGAAGGAAACTAAGAACCACAAATGGGAAAACATCAATTAACCAAGCAAACAAGTCAACTAACAATTCTAAGAGTTCATCCTAATTACTCACTAATTACTCACTAAGAAGATACTACAATTTGAGAATTCAACATTTAACATAGTCTAAGTCTTTCAAATGCAAAAATAAGACTATTTATACTAAATAAATAAAAGAAGACATTTTCTTTACAATTTTACCCTTAATGAGTGAGGCCTTGTTTAGTTGCCTTCTTTTCACCTTGATAGACCTTCCACACATTGTAAGCCTTTCTTTAGTGAACCTCAAGCTCCTCTAATGCTTCCTTTTTCGTGAACATTGCTTGTAGGTCTTGGATATCTTTTGCTTGACTCATTGTGAATGGTCTTGGGGGTACATGTTACTCATGTTAGTATCATATATGCTTTGTATGTTATCATCCTCCCTTTCTTGAAAAGGATTCATCCTCAAATCCAAGGAATCACTTTGAAAGGTCCATCTCTTTTTGAAAATGTACCCACACCCAATCATTTAGGTTGAAGATCACTTCTTTTCTCCCAATATTATTTCGAATAGCCACCTTTGAATTATTCTTTTCAATAGCATCTTTAACCTTGGCATGAATGCTCATCATCTCCTTTTCCCTTTGCTTGGCATCTAGTCTCAAAACAACATTACTAGACAAGGGAGTAATGGTTAGTTGAAACAAAGGTTTAAAGCCATAACATGCCTCAAATGGTGATATTCCAATAGAGGAGTGGAAAGACCGATTGAGTATATGCAAATTCAATCAAGGTGAACGTCTTTCCAAGTAGTTGGGGTTCCTCTAATCATGCATCGAAGCATGCTTCCAAGAGTGCTATTGACAACTTCGGTTTGCCCATCCATTTGAGGGTGGCAAGAAGTAGAGAATATAAGTTTGGTACCAAGTGTACACCATAGACTCTTCCAAAAGTGACTAAGAAATATGGAATCCCTATCACTAACAATAGTTTCAGGGACTCCATGCAATTTAAGAACACTGATGACAAATAAAGATGCTACATGGGATGCATTATCACATTATGGCATGGAATAAAATGAGTCATGTTAGAAAATCTATCTACTACGACAATTATGCTATCATGTCCTCTTTTAGTCCTGGGAAAACCCAACATAAAATCCATAGAGTTATCCATCCATGGGCCTCTAGGAGTAAGGAGAGGGGTATACTTATCTTGGGGCTGAGTCATGGATTTGGCATGTTTGCAATTGAGACATTGTCCACAAATTCACTCTATATCATGCTTCATTTGGGCCAAAAGAATTGCTCCTTTAGAATATCAGGTGTTTTGGGTATCCCCAAGTGCCCCATTAAACCACCAGTATGAGCCTCCTTGACAAGTATCTCTCTCCATGAGCTCATAGGTACACAAGCTCATCCATCCTTGAACAAAAATCCATCAACCAATTGAAACCTATCAACCCTCTTCCCTTGGGTAAGATTATCAAAAGTATCTTTGAAGTCGGGATCCCTAGGATATAATTCCTTTAAGCTTTCAAATCCCATCATTCTAGAAGTCAAGGTAGTCACCAATATAAACCTTCTTAGTAGGTCATATGCTACCACATTTTCCTTGCCTTTCTTATCATACTCCTGCAAAAAAGAAGAAACAATACTAGGCAAAGTGCTAGTATTTTGGTTAGCATGAAATAAAAGATGGGTGTTGACACGGCATACTAAAGCATCCCTCATTCACACCCTTTAAACACTTGCTTGGATTTGCTATCATGCACATATTCTCCTTATTTTTAGCCAAGGAACCTCCTTCCCTTGGAACAACAATGGAACTTCCACCATCAATGATTAAAGAACACACTTTATCTTGAATTTTGCACCTAACATGAAATAGATTCTCCCTTTGATCAAATTCTTCTTTGGAAAGGGCTCTCATAATTCTTCTCACAACGCATGAAAGATTGGAATTTACTTTCAAGTCTTCATTATTATCAAGCAAAGATTTTCCTTTCTCCATGAAGTAAGAAAAATTTACCCTCTCATCTAACCTTTCTTCTTCAGTTCTCATCCAATCTCCTCTATTCCCCACTCTATCTCCTCTATACCAATAATCTCGGCCTCCTATACCATGATCCCACCCAAAGTCCCGAGCTCGGACTCCTTCCCTTTGTACTCTATAGGTATCCCTATCCCCATGCTCCCAAAACTCATCATTGCTGAGATCACCATGCATTTCATCATAGAGGGGGATTTTGGTATTGGTAACCTTGGTAGGGAATTTGTGGTACATTTGGTGGAGATGATGTAGCTTGTGTTGCATTTTGGATTGTAGTTCATTTGGAAAGTGGGCTTTTGGTAGCTTCGGGTTCGACTTTGTGGAGGAAAACATAGATTATGGGCTTGTCCCGGGGTAGTGGTGGTGGAATGCATCGATAATCTCCTCATCTCCTCATTTTAGGGTTGGATTGCTTTCCTTCGATTAACATTCTCCACCTGTACCAACCTTTCCTCCAAACCTCCCAACCTCTCATTCATTTCCTCTATTTGTTTGGAGAGGTAAGCAAGAGTTTCCATGATATTCTTTGAACCTTCCCCAATTGGACTTGTATTAGAAATGATACCTACCATACCAAACAAACAAGATTAGTAGCAAAAGTCTCATGTCACTCATATGTAACTCTCAACGCACCTTCTATGGCGTCGTCTCAAAATTGATAGTGAACTAGCTCTGCTCAATCAATTCAAGCTCACCTATCCTTTGTGGTGGAGTGGATTCTTATGACTCTCAAAATAAGGAAGACTTAAACAAAGCATGGGAACATGAATAAAAAGAAGAAAACTAGAAGAAAGAGGCATAAGAAATATCAGACTATAAAAAAACTAAGTAACAAAAGTAGAAGAAAGTACTTTTTGTTACCTAATTTGAAGAATCAAAGAGATGATTTAACGCTTATAAACTAGTTAACAAGTAACTAAAGATGTTAATTAGTTGAGGAATGAAAGAAAAATGAATGACAAAGAAGAAGAATTGACTTCCGACACTTAGAAAAATTTTTGAAGGCTTAAGGTGTTCATGATTTGAAAGGGGTTTGATTTGATGATTTGATGATTAAAACTAATTAACAACTAGTTAAACATGTTAATTGCTTTCTAAATAGTTGGATAATTGAAGCACAAAAATTTTAAAAAAAGAATCACGTCGTTTGGATACTTAGAAAATTTTTTATGCTAAAAAATCTTCCCATACTTAGAAAAATTTTAGGGTATGAAAACTCTGCAGAAAAGTCTCTGAAATTGCACTACATGCACTACGTGGTGCGTCTTGATTAAGCCCCTGCGCTGACTCACTTATCAGTGCTGATGTGGCACTGACTGGCAACGACTTGGTGCCTATTTGGCACTGAATTGGCACTGACGTGGAATTTTTTTGATTTTTAAAATTTTTTCTGATTTTTTTTTAAAAGTTCTTTTTTTTTTTTCAAATTTCCACTAAGGGCCAACCAACACCTTGACCAACTTTGACTTGAAAAAAAGGATAAAATGTACCTTTTGGTCTTCTTTTTCTTCAAGAACACTTGAATATCTTCAAGAACACCAAGAACACATGCTAAATCCCAACACCTTCAAATCAACTCGGAATTGGCTCAAAATTTAGGATTAGCTTCCTCTTGATGTAAAGAAAAAAACCCCAATGATCATAAAGCCTTCAATTTCTTCACAATCAAAGAACCCACTTTCAAAATTTAAAAAGTTTGAATGCTCAAAACACTTCAATGACAACTTCACTTCCACAACTCCAAATTGAATGAAATTTGAGATTTAGGCTCAAAAGACACTATTGAACAAGAATCTTGTGTCAAAAACAACAAATCAAATAAAAAAATTTGGGGCCTTTTTTTGGATTTTTGAATTTTTGAGTGGATCAAAATTTTGTTCACAAATCTAAACCTAAGTTCTTGATACCAAATGATAAATATCAAACAAGAAAGAAAGGGAAAAGCGAAAAATATAGAAGGATATGTGGATCAAATTCAAACTATTGAAATTATGGGCAACAAGAGACTAACATCCTCACCTCCCAATTGATTTCAACAACTCAAATAAAACCCTAGAAGGAAAATTTAACGAAACTAAGAACCACAAATGGTCAACCTTCAAAGCGAAAAAGTCAACTAACAATTCTAAGAGTTCACCCTAATTACTCACTGATTACTTACTAAGAAGATACTACAATTTGAGAATTTAACATTCAAAATAGTCTAAGTCTTTCAAATGGTAAAGTAAGACTATTTATACTAAGTAAATAAAAGAAGACATTTTCTTTACAATTTTACCCTTAATGAGGAAGAGCCTTGTTTGGTTGCCTTCTCCTTTCGCACATTTTGAGCCTTTCTTCGGTGACCGGCAAGCTCCTCTAATACTTCCTTTTTCGTGAACACTACTTGTAGGTCTTGGAAATCTTTTGATTGACTCCTTGTGAATGGTCTTGAGTTCATATATGCTTTGTATGTTATCAGGTATTCTATGGGTCAAAGGTGAATGAAGATCCACAAGAGTTCATTGATAAGGTCTACAAGATCTTGAATATCATGGGTGTTGGGCCGAATGAAAAGACAGAGTTGGTTGCGTACCAACTCAAAGGGATAGTCCAAATATGGTATGATCAATAGAAGGGTGAGAAAGGAATTGGTAATGTGGTGCTTTGGGAGGAGTTCAAATTGGCTGTCCTTATTCGCTTTTTCCCTCTTGAGCTTAGAGAAGCTAAGATAATAAAGTTTATGAACTTGAAACACGGTGCTATGAGTGTGAGGGAGTATGCCCTCAAGTTTAATCAACTTTCAAAGTATGCTCCTCATTTGGTGGTCGATCCTAGATCTAGGATGAATAAGTTCGTGACGGGAGTCTCTGACTTGGTAAATGAAAAATGTCGGTCCGCCATGCAAATTAGTGACATGGACTTATCTCGGTTGGTGACCTATGCCGAACAAATGGAGGAGGAGAAATTGAGGAAGAGAAGGGGGCGTGAGGCTAAGAGGGCCCGATTTGAGGGTAAATTCCAAAAGGGTGCAAAATTTTTTCAAGGCCAAGGGCCTTCTTCTGCTACTAATAGGGGGTTCGCCAATGACTTCCCTAGGCCTCAAGGTGTTAGTGGGGGTGGCTCCTATTGATATATGCCCTAAATGTGGAAGGAGCCATGGAGGTCCATGTTTGAAGGGTTCTAATGCATGTTATCAATGTGGGGAGCTTGGTTACAAGAAGATAGATTGTGCAAGAAACTGTGGCAAGAGGCAAGGTACAAATATGGTCCCATTAGGTAGAGGTGGTAAGGTTTTATGCATTATATGGGAGGCAAGGGGTTGGTGAGGTCCCCGATATTGTTACCAGTATGTTGAAAATCTTTAACTTTGATGTATATGCTTTGATTAATCGAGGTGCCACTCTCTCCTTTGTTACCCCTTTTATTGCTAAAAAGTTCCATGTTGACCCCGAGTTGTTGCATGAGTTATATGAAGTGTCTATTCCAATTAGTGCCTCTATTGTTGGTAGAAAACTTTATAGGAGTTATCCTATTTGCATTTTGCATAAGTTGTTGCCTTGTTATCTTGTCGAACTGGACATGGTTGATTTTGATTTCATTCTTGGGATGGATTGGTTGCATGCCTACTATGCTTCTATTGATTGTAGAACCCATAAGATCATGTTTTAATTCCCTAATGAACCTGCCCTGTAGTAGGAAAGTCAAGATATGGTGGTCAAGGGTAGATTCATTTCATGCATAAAGCCCATAAGTTGATCTCTAAGGGGAGTGTCTTTATCATCTTGTGAGGGTTAGAGATGTGGAGTCTAAAGCCCCTTCCATAGAGTCGGCTTCGGTTGTAAATGAGTTTCTTGATGTCTTTCCAAATGACCTTCCCGGTGTTCATCTAGAAAGGAAAATATACTTTGGTATAGACCTCCTCCCCGATACTCAACCTATCTCCATTCCCCTTTACCTTATGGTCCCGGCGGAGTTGAACGAGTTAAAGGAACAATTGAAAAATTTGTTCGAGAAGAGTTTTGGTAGACCTAGCCAGTCACCTTGGGGTGCTTCAATTTTGTTGGTGAAAAAGAAGGATGGGTCCCGAGAATGTGCATTGACTACCGACAACTCAATAGGATCACCATCAAGAATAGGTATCCTCTTCAAAGGATTTATGATTTGTTTGACCAATTACAGGGGGATAAGTTCTTCTCTAAGAATGATCTTTGGTTTGGGTATCATCAAGTAAGGGTGAGGGAGTGTGATATTCCCAAGACGGCCTTCCGGACTAGATACGGGCATTATGAGTTTATTCTTATGTCTTTTGGGTTGACCAATGCACCAGCCATCTTCATGGACCTAATGAATAGGGTCTTCAAACCATACCTTGATTCTTTTGTTATGGTCTTCATTGATGATATTTTCATCTATTCACATAGTAGTGAGGAGCATATGAGACATTTGAGGGTTGTGTTGCAAAGATTAAGGGAGGAGAAATTGTATGCCGAATGTGACAAGTGTGAATTTTGGTTGAAGGAGGTTGATTCTTAGGTCATGTGGTGTTAGGGGATGGTATAAAAGTGGATCCTAAGAAAACTAATATGATTAGAAATTTGCCTAGACCATTGACCCCATCAGATATTAGGAGCTTCTTGGGCTTAACGGGTTATTATAGAAGGTTTGTAAATGGGTTCTCCTCCATTGCTTCCCCTATGACAAAATTAACACAAAAGAAGGTCAAGTTTGTGTGGACCGATAAGTGTGAGAGGAGCTTCCAAACATTGAAAGACAAGCTTGTGTCCGCTCCTATATTATCACTACCAGATGAGCTTAAGGGATTTGTGGTGTATTGTGATGCTTCCCAGATTGGTTTGGGTTGTGTGTTGATGCAAAATGGAAAGGTCATAGCTTATGCTTCTAGACAATTCAAGGTACATGAAGGGAACTACCCTACCCATGATCTAGAGTTAGCCACCGTTGTGTTTGCATAAAAGATTTGGCGCCACTACTTGTATGGAGTACATGTGGATGTGTTCGCCGATCATAAGAGCCTCCAATATGTCTTTACTCAAAGGGATCTCAACTTGAGGCAAAGGAGATGGTTAGAACTTCTTAAAGACTATGATATCAGTGTGCACTATTATCTGGGTAAGGAAAATGTGGTGGCGGATGCTTTGAGTAGGGTGTCTATGTAGCCCTTGTTGATGGTGGTGATAGGGAGATGGCTAGGGAGGTGCACCGATTGGATAGATTAGAGGTTACGTTGGAAGAGGTTGGTGATGATGGTGCGGTTGTTGTTGATAGGTCTAAGTCTTCATTGGTTGATGAGGTGATTGCAAAACAAGATCTTGACTCCTCCTTGCTTGAATTGAAGGCCTTGGTCAAATCATAAAGTAGACATTTTCTCCCAAGGGGGAGATGGGGCGCTTTGGTACCAAGGTAGGTTGTGTGTGCCTTGTTTTGATGGTTTGAGAAAGAAGATTCTTGATGAGGCCCACAATTCTTCTTATTCTATCCACCCCGGTTCCACCAAAATGTATAGAGACTTAAAAGATGTGTATTGGTGGGGAGACATGAAGAGGGCCATCATCGAATTCGTTTCTGGGTGCCACAGTTGTCAACAAGTCAAAGACGAACATCAAAAGCTAGGTGTCCTAACCCAAGACATAGAGATTCCTACTTGGAAGTGGGAGGTGACTAATATGGATTTTGTAGTTGGGTTGCCCAAGACTAGGAAGGGTTTTGATTCCATATGGCTGGTGGTTGATAGGATGATGAAATCATCCCACTTTCTACAGGTTAAGACCATATATGCGGCTGAAGAGTATGCATGATTGTACATTCATGAGTTAATAAGGTTGCATGGAGTTCCTTTGTCCATCATATTGGATCGTGGTTCACAATTCACTTCACATTTTTAAAGGTCTTTTCAAAGGGGCTTGGTATAAAGTTCACATTAGTACGACCTTTCACCTCCAAACGGATGGCCAAGCCGAAAGTACCATTCGAACACTTGAGGATATGCTAAGGACTTGTGTATTGGAGTTGAGGGGTAGTTGGGATGACCATCTTCCTTTGATTGAGTTTTCTTACAACAATAGCTATCACTCTAGCATCGGTATGGCTCATTTGAGGCTCTTTATAAAAGACATTGTGGGTAACTGGTTGGTTTGATTGATGTTGGAGAGAATACTTTATTGGGACCAGATCTTGTTATGGAGGCTCTTAAGAAGGTTAGGATGATTAGGGAAAGGTTCAAGATGGCCCAAAGTCATCAAAAATCCTATGCCGATGTGAGAAGAAGAGACCTTCAATTCAAAGTAGGTGATTGGCTTTATTTGGAAGTTTCTCCAATGAAAGGTGTGGTCCGTTTTGTTAAAAAGGGGAAGTTGACTCCAAGATATGTTGGTTCCTATGAGGTCTTGAGGAGGGTTGTTAAGGTAGCTTATGAATTGAAGTTGCCTAGTGAAATGAATTTGGTTCATCTGATGTTCCATGTCTCTTTGTTTAGAAAATGTGTTAGTGATCCTAATGCTATTGTGCCTCTTGATGTTGTGGGTTTTGTTGAGGATAACTTGACCTATGAGGAGGTTCCGGTTCAGATTTTGGATAGGCAAGTAAAGAGATTGAGGAACAAGGAGGTGGCATCCGTTAAGGTCATTTGGAGAAACCAACAAATCGAAAGTGCTACTTGGGAGGCTGAAGTGGACATGCAAAAGCGGTATCCTCATCTTTTCCACTCCACTCAAGCCTAAGATATCAATTTTAAGTCCACTATGTAATTTCAAGTCTTGTATTTCAGCCCCTATGTCATTCATATGCATTCATGTTTAAGTTGGCAAGTTTCTGAAGATTTTACCTTATATTGAGGTTTTGAAAATGGTATTTTAAATGTAATGTTGCATTCTTATTGGGGCTGATTTGTTTATGATCACTCTTGTTTTTTTCCGTATCTTTTACATTTGAGGACAAATGTTCTCAAGGGGGAGATATTAAAACGACCCCAAAAAATGCCCGAAAATGTGCCTCGGAATGCTTTAAATTTTAAATTTCATATATCTCAAAATTCATACGCGATATCGAAACATATTCTTGTTCATGGGGTCAAAATGAGGGGAAAAATGGTCTAACCCCCATTTACGAGCGAAAGAATGGCAATTATAATTTTTCAAGTGGCAAATTCCAGTAAGCTATCTGCGCCCCTGTTGTGACGTGCCAAGGGCACGCAGATGAAGAGGAGTAGTCTCTGCATCCTCTCCAAGACGCGAAGAGGTGTATTTTTCTATCCAATGATTTTCTGTACGGTCCAAGGCTTTTAAGTCTTGGGCCTAAAAGTTTCCAAACGTATTTTTACCTATACTTAGCCTTATTTCACCCTCATATCATCCTAAATATTTCTCAATACTCACTCAAACACTTAACCATATTTTCACTCCCAAATTCAAGTCTTAGACCCTCATCCGAATCTAAGGACTTCCTTCAAGGTTCTTCTTCAAGCTTCAAGTCTCCATATCCAATCTTCTTCAAGGATTCTCCAAAGGGTATGTGGGTTTCTTTCATGGTTTCCTGTCACCCATGATACCCAAGACTCCTTTTTCTCAAATTGCATGATTTAAAGTTGATTTACAAATGGATCTTGCTTATTATGTTAAATCTATGTGAAATTGTGACTTTTTTGCTATGTTTTGATCTATAAATCTTGGAGTTGTTGTAAGAATTGATGAGGGGTTTTGATGTATATTGATAGAGGGTGTTGTAATGTTGATTGATGGTTTTACAATGGATTTTCTTGCATGATTTCATCTCTATATTTCATGATTTTATACTAGTATTACACACCCTCTAAGTGTTTGATAAAATGTCCAGATGTGATTTCTTGAGGAGTTGAAGGTCCAAAGCATGAGATATGATATGATTGACTATATGATGATGAAATGAGCTTCTATATATATTATACTCTATATAAAGTGTTGCATTAGACCATACTCAATCTGGAGGGATAACAGCCCGGGTAACCAAGGTGGGGGTTTGTACTCATCAACCATAGTGATAAATGGTTTGTACTTCGCCAGCATGGTGATAAGGTATGATTATTATCAACCATACGAGGGGTCTGTACCACACCTCCAGGGTGATAGGGTGAAACCATCATCAACCACCAAGGGGTTTGTACCTTGAAAATCTAGCTTGGTCTCTTCTACACATATGATATCCTATATGAGCATGAGTTACCTAAGCATGTTTTACTTATGCATTGTCATACATGTCATATTATTATATTATGTATATTGCCTATTGTTACGCATTTTGACAATGATGCCTATCTCTTGTTGCATTGCATCCTACATACTTGGTACATTCAAACGTACTAACGCATATTCTTGCCTACATGATGAGTCCTCCATTTTGGGGACCTTAGTATATTTTCCCTTATTATGTATTGAGACATTCTTCTTTATGTTCTATTTTGACTATGAGGGTGAGCCCAGTTGGTTTGTCTTGGCCCCCGCTCTTATCTATGTATTAGAGCCTTTTGTTGGACATATTATGTATCTATAATATGAGCTTTGACTCTTGTCTCTTGTGTATGATGTTATGCAAGCTCTCCCCTTAGACCTTTGCCCCCTAGTCTTATTCTTTTATGTCTCTTATATGCTTCCGTGACTAATAATGTGTAATGACAAGTTAATAGACTTGTTTGGGGTGTCACGTTTAGGCCCTAGGCTTGGGTCGTGACATTTATTGTCCTAGTACTTGCCTTTTTTGTAAATTCCACTTGTACAAACACAATTACTCCTCTATTCTTGCATCTTTTAGATCAACACCCTTCTTTTGGAAGATTTTTCTTCTTAAATATTTGAATTCTCATAGAACAATAAGAACAAGATGAACACCAAAATTAAAACTCAAAAAAATTTTGGCTCAGAAGTTCACGAAATTTGAGATTTAAGTTTTGGTTGATAAGGAGAATAAACCCAAATAGTTTTTAACCTTCAATTCCTAAAAAAATTCTTCAACATCAAATACCCACTTTGTTCTTCACGTTCTCTTCAATCAACAATGGTGGAATCTTCAATGTGTCTCCGAACTTCACCAAATCTCAGTCAGAAACTCAATAAATTTTAGAGAAGACAAATCTAGCATTAGAAACTTCAAACAAGACACAAATCAACAAAAGTTTTTGGGATTTTCTCAAAATGTTTTTTTCACTCTATTTTTTTTTGTTTTGTAGTAACAAAGCTAAAACTAGAATCATTGGAATGAATCTAAGCATTTCTCTAATACAAAATGATGTAATACTAACAAGATAAAATGCGAAATCGAAAGACAAGAAAGTAAAGATAGATAGATTGACATAAGAAAGGAAATCAAAAGCAACCTAAAGGTATATTAAACCTAAAGACCTCAATGGGATAATCCAAATCAAGCACCAAACCTTCCTAAGACCTCAAGGAAAATTGAATTTCCAAGCAGCCTCCATTTCTAAACAAGATTCAATCAAAGCTTGTACCAGGCTCTCAATCTCACACAAGAAATATTGTTCATCAATATTCAAAATAGTCCACCTAAAAATGAGCAATTATGAGCTATTTATACTCTTAGGTGAATTATTACAGAAATAGACTCAAAATGGCTGAAATTGACAAAATGGCAATCAAAATGACCATCGTCTTCATCATTTGGGGGATCACCGAATTGGAACCTCGTCACCAATCTTGACAACTCTCGAAGCTCAAAGATTCTTTAACATTCTGTGGTCTCAAAGGCCATTGCCAAATCAATTGAGCGTATCCCTGATCTTGCACATGTCGCCAAATATGACAACTTCATTTCCTCCTTCGCCTTCAGGTCTTTCTTCACCTTTGTCACGATCCAAGCCTAGAGTCTAGACGTGACACAGCGAAGGGGAACCCCAAGGGAGCCAAACAAGCCTCTTACATATCAATCACACATCCTTGGTCGAGGAAGAAAAATAAACAATAACAAGAGATATAATAAAAAAGGGAAGAGGGACAAAGGGAAAACTTGATATTCATAAAACATAAAGAGACAAGCTCATAACATAAGTACATCATAATATCAAACAACACCTCTAACACGGAATGGAGTGGGGCCCAAGACACACTCTGGGCTCACCCTCATAATAATAAGTGTTCAACATAAGAAGTCTCAATAGCAAGAATAAGGTAGATATTGTCCTCGAACATGAGGACACACCAAAGCTTATCTCCCAAGTATCAACTAGCCATGTGGAGGATGATCAAATGGTGCTCCGGTCCCTACATTATAATATCATGTAGGTATAGATCATGCATTAGTACATTTGAATGTACTAAATATGTAGGATGCAATGCAACAAGAAATAAGCCAATATAGTCAATATGGATAATCATAAGCAATGGATAAGTATAATCTCAATATGGCAAGCATGATCAATGCTTGAAGTAAAACATGTTTGTATATATATGTAGCATACACATGTGTGGGAAGTAACCTCAACCTACATAGACCAAGTAGCTACAACTTGGAATCTAAGGCATGACACCCCCTTCGCCAAGGTGGAATGGGCATGGCATCCCCCGGCTAGGTGTGGTCTACTTGCCAAGGAAAAACCAAACATGATTATATGACTAGATGGATCTACTAGTATAGCAAGGATAATAATCATAATCCTATAGTGGCACATCGTTTAGAGACAAAAGGCTTTGTATAGGCCTCAATCTATTGGAAGCCAAATCCCACGGAATACTTGAAATAATCAAAACTTGTATAACTTGTATGAAACATGGAAACAAGAAATGAGTAGCTCTTGAAACATACTTGACCTCTAGTAATGAGGCTAACTTGAACATGATAATAGATCATAATCATACATAAACCCTTACTTTAACATGAATGGCTCACAAGAGTTAAAAAAACATAGAATAGGGCTTAGCTTGTAACTTGTAAAATCATAGGTACTTTTCATGAATTCAAAATACATACTTGAAAGCCCTTAATCGTCATATAGTCACTTAACTTGTGAATCATGAAATAGATCATCAATAACTTGAGAATTCTTGACTTGACATTTAATCAAACACTTTGTGGTTCCATGATACTAGTTCAAAATCATGCAATCCGGGAGTGAAATAGGAAGAGAAAACTCAATACAAATCAACCCACCATCATGTAGTAAAACCCTCATGTAGGGTACCTTGAAATCCATTACAAAGACTCATGATAAATCATAGTTCATAGCTCAAAACATGCATAGTCTCATTAGATATAATCAAATCATTGTACAAGCTTGAAATAGATAGTCATGCATAATCAATCAATATTTTATAAAATTCCAACATAATTCATGTTCGCAATTCATAATAAGAGATACCCATAGGTTATAATACAACTTGAAAATATGCAATTTTCATGAAAAGGAAGATTGGGCTCCATGGGTGAAAGGACCCAATGGATGAACCCACATACTCGAACTTGGATTTTCTTTAGATGAGCTTGAAGAAAATCCTTGATTTCCAAAGTTAAGCTTGAAATCCTTGAAATTTGAATGAGATATTTGGTTAAGTCTTGGAGAGGTTTTTGTGTGATAAAGAATTGAAAATGGCTAAGTATAGGTGATTTCACGGTTAAGTGGGCATGAGGCTATGACCTCAATGCCCTTGTCGAAATAGAAAAAAACAAGGAAAAACTTATACTGCTCCGTGTCCTGCACGCGATGCAGACCCATCGCATAGGCCACTTTTGGACTGTTTCGCACCCCTGGTGCGTCGCGCCCAGGGCGCAGATGCTCTTTGGAAATAATAAGTTAGCGAAATTTTTTTTTGCTACGAGTCCTCTAAAATCTGGTTTATACCCATTTTCCACTCAAATTTACCCCCTGATCGAGGATATGAAGTTAGATTTTTGATATCACCCACGAATTTTAAGATATCTGAAAATTACGATTATAGGCATTTCCGATGCACATTTTGGAGCGTTTCAACCTTCACCTCCACTAGCTTTCTTCAAGGTATAAAATCCTTCCTTTCGCTTCAATAAAAGATTAAGGACCTCCAACTTCATTAATTTGACTTGCATCCATTGAAGTTCCCAAGCTCAACTCTTAGTGAATGGTCTTGGAATGATCCAGCTTGCATCACTCTCAATGCTAGGTCATAATCCCAAGGAATACTCAATTCATTCACATACTCATAATACACAAATGTCTTATAATATCATAATATCATCATAGAGTAGCCCATCAAAACCAAGGTTTCATAGTATCAAAGATAGGTCTTTATATCATTCATAACTTTCACATTATTCTCATAGCTCATAGCATATATAATAGTCCTTCAAAATTCATAATGATCACAGGTCACATATCTTGCCATAAGGATTTCATAAACATAAGAAGCTTGGCTCATAACTTTGATCAAAACATGGTGGATATATATACATATTCTTAAAATCATGCAACTTGAGAGTAAACAACATGAGAGTTATCATGACCCAAGCCTAGGGCGTAGACCTAACACGGTGAATGAGAAATCGAAGGCAACCCAAACAAGCCTCTTAGCATATCATTTGCACATCCTTGGTTGTGGAATATAAAAAAACATTCAACAAATAATTCTAGGGGAAATGAGGGCTTATGAATCACGCTATGGGGATAGATAGGGGAAAGAAATTTTCATGAATTACATAACAAATAAAGTCTAAGAGGCGAGTAAGTTTGAGTCACACTATGGGGAGTATAGGGACTTGGGACTTGTATCTCTTCATCAACATACAACAAGCATAGAAGGGGGAGTAAAGACTAAGGGAAATCTTCCATAACATATACATAAGCATCATAGGCATCAAGCTCATCATATATATCCAACAACCCCTCTAACATGAGTGAGACGGGGCCCAAGGCATCTCCCATGCTCACCCTCAAAAGTAGATGTTAAAAAGTAGCACGACTTAGAACATAAAGAAGGGAAACATTTCCTAAAACGCCTCATAGCCTCTTACTTATAGTTGTGGTGCACAACACAACCATAAATAAGACTCTAATCGACACGGTGTGTTGGCTCCGAAGATCTAACAACCTAGTGCTCTGATACTAAGTTTTGCATGACCCAAGCCTAGATGTGACACAGTGCATGGGGAACCCGAAGGGACCCCAAGCAAGTATCATTACACATCCTTGGTCGCGGAAGTAATAAACTACAATAAAAGATAGTAAATAGGAACAAACAGGGCTAAGCGACAATTTTCATACCGTAAACATCAAGAGTCAAGAGAGAGTCAAAGCTCATAGTATAATACCAACATGTCCAACAACACCTCTAAAACTTAGATACTTAGCTGGGGCCAAGAGAAACTACCGGACTCACCCTCATAGTCAACATATATATAAAAGAAAGATAGTCTTAGAACATAGTATGATATCATAAATATCGTCCACGAAATGGAGGACTCACCAAAGGGCTTGAGAGATGTCATACTAGCCACGTGGAGGAGGATGATCAAGTGGGGCTCCGATTCCTACATGGTAATATCATGTACACATAGAGTACGCATTTGTACATTTGAATGTACTAAGTATGTAGGATGCAATGTAACAAGAGATAAACATCATAACCAAAATGCATAATAGTAGGCAATCGATAACACATTAACAATATGGCATGTATGATCAATGCTCAAGTAAAATATGCTTACGTAGAATATAATACAAGGTGTAAGAAGAGATCAACATATAAAACCCATAGGTTAATAAGGTACAAACCTCTTTGGTTGGTTGGTGGATCATCTCATCCTACCACCTTTGGTGACCCAGGTACAAACCCCCAACATGGTTATCAAGGTACGAACCCCATGATTTGTTGGTGGATACTCAGACCCTACCACACTAGGTGGTTGAGGTTCTAACCCCTCAACCCGATTATCAAGGCACTAGCCCCTTGATTGACTATCAAGGTACAAACCCCTCGACATGGTTACCAGGGATCTTGTTCCCCCAAGTCAGGCATGGTCACATTCAAATACTATATAGCAGAATATCGTAAACATACATTCCTTTCATCATCATAAAGTCATTTGACTCATAGACATGCATTGGACCTTTAATTCCTCCATAATACTTTAATCAGACATTTTATCAAACACTTGGCAGGTGTGTAGTACTAATGTAAAATCATGCGATCAAGAGTGTAATCATGCTAGAAAAATCAACATAAAATCATCAATAGATACTTAGTAACACCCTCAAGCAATATACATCCAAACCCTTCATCAAATCTCACAATAGGACTTATCCATAGCTAAACACATGCTAAAACAACCATAATTTCACGAAACCCCAACATAGTTTGCGGTGAAATTCATAATAAGACCCATGAGTAAATCAACTTTAAATCATGCAATTTTAAGTAAAAGGAATCTCGGATATCATGGGTGAAAGGAACCCATGAAATAAACCCACATATCTTAGCTTTGAAGAATCCTTGAAGAAGATTGGAGATGGAGACTTGAAGCTTGAATGAGAACCTTAGAATTTGGATGAGTTTTGAGACTTGAAATTTGGAGATAAAATATTGTCTAAGTGTTTGAGAGAGTATTTGGGAATATCTTGAATGATATGAGGGTGAAATAAAGCTAAGTATAGGCATTTTCATGCATGGGAACACTTAGGCCCAAGACCCAAGAGCCTTGTACCGGACAATAAAAACTAGCACAAAAATGAACTGAGGCGCGCCCTTGGCGATGGCGCGGAAACCTCACTAAAAATTGCAAAACAAATTTTGCTACAATTTCTCTTAAAGCAGGGAGACCCATTTTTCACTAATTTGACCCCTTGAACATGAATATACAGTTGAATTTTCAATATCGCGCATGAATTTTGAGATATATGAAAATTACGATTCCAGGCACTTCCAAGGCACATTTTCGGGCACTTTTTGAAGTCATTTCAATATTTACCCCTTAGGAACATTCATCCCCGAATTTCAAAGACACATTATGAGAAGAGTAATCATGAAAAAATCAGCCCCAACAAGAATGCAACAACATACTTCAATCACCATTTTCAAAATCTCAACATAAGTGTAAAATCACCATGATATTTATCAATGTAAACATGAATGCATGCAAATGACTTAGTAGCTGGAACATGAGATATGAAGTCACATAGAAGACTTAGAATTAGTACCTTAGGCTTGAGTAGGATGGAAGAGATAAGAGTATCACTTTTGCATATCTACTTCGGCCTTCCAAGTAGCACTTTTAACTTGTTGATTTCTACAAAGGACCTTAACGGAAGCAACATCCTTGTTCCTCAACCTATTTACTTGCCTATCCAAGATCTTTACTGGAACCTCTTCATATGAAAATTTTTCTTCAACCACTCCCGCAACATGAAGAGGCACAATAGTATTAGGATCACCCACACGCTTCCTCAACTTAGACACATAGAAGATCGAATGAACCAATTCCATTTCACTAGGCAAATCCAACTCGTAGGCCACCCTACCAATCCTCCTCATCACCCTCTAAGGACCCACATATCTAGGAATTAACTTGCCATTCTTACCAAAATGAAGCACACCCTTCATGGGTGACACCTTCAAATTGACCCAATCACCAACCTTAAACTCAAACTTCCTCCTTCTCACATCGCCATAAGACTTTTGGTGACTTTGGGATGTTTTCAACCTTTCTCTAATAACCGTTACCTTCTCCATAGCATTCATAACTTGTTCCGGACCCAACAAAGCCATCTCTCCAACATCGACCCACCCAACGAGTGATCTACAACGTCAACCACAGAGAGCCTCAAAATGAGTCATTTCAAAGCTTGAATGATAGCTATTGTTATACGCAAACTCAATCAAAGGAAGATGATCATCCCAACTACCCTTAAGCTCTAATACACAAACCCTGATCATGTCCTCAAGTGTTTGAGTAGTTCTTTCCTCTTGGCCATCCGTTTGAGGGTGAAAGGTTGTACTAAGCTTTACCTTGGTTCCAAGACCTCTTTGGAAGGACCTGCAAAAGTTTGAAGTAAATTGTGCACCACAATCCGATATAATAGACAAAGAAATCCCATGCAATCTCACCTAGTCATGAATGTACAACCTAGCATAATCTTCAGCCCCATATGTAGTCTTAACTGATAGAAAGTGAGCCAATTTTATCATCCTATCAACCACAAACTAAATGGAATCAAAACCCTTTCTAGTCTTAGGCAACCCAACCACAAATTCAATATTAATCTCTTCCCACATCCAAGTAGGAATCTCTATGTCTTGGATTAGGCTACCCAGCCTTTGATGTTCGGCTTTGACTTGTTGGCAACTCTGGCAACCGGATACAAATTTGGCAATGTCCCTCTTCATGCCTCCCCACCAATACACCTCTCTCAAATCTCTATACATCTTAGTAAACCCCGAGTGAATAGAGTAAGAAGAACCATGATCCTCAACAAGAATCTTTTTCTTCAAGCCATCAACACAAGGCATACACAACCTACCTTGGTACCTAAGGGAACCATCTCCCCCTTGGGAGAAAACATCCACCTTCCCATCTTTCACCAAGGCCTTGACTTCTAACAAAGAGGGATCAAGATCTTGCTTAGCTTTCACCTCCTCAACCAATGAAGATTTAGAACCATCAACAATAACTCCACCACCATCATCACTCTCTTCCAACCTAACTCCCAATCTAGCTAACCGATGGACCTCCCTAGCCACCCCTATGCCACCATCATCAACATGAGCAAGGCTACCCACAGACACCCTACTTAAAGCATCGGTCACCATATTAGTCTTATCGGGATGATAATGCACACTCATATCATAGTCCTTAAGAATTTCTAACCACCTTCTCTGTCTCAAGTTGAGATCTTTTTGATTAAAGACATATTGGAGGCTCTTATGATCTGTGAACATATCAAAATGCACCCCATACAAATAGTGACGCCAGATCTTTAACGCAAATACCACAACAGCTAACTCAAGATCATGGGTAGGATAATTCTTTTCATGCACTTTGAGTTACCTAGAAGCATAGTCTATGACCTTACCATTT
The DNA here is from genome assembly GCA_011800125.2 of Solanum clarkiae. Lineage (NCBI taxonomy): Eukaryota > Viridiplantae > Streptophyta > Magnoliopsida > Solanales > Solanaceae > Solanum > Solanum clarkiae. Next base: position 20,430 of record JAABOM020065660.1, on the reverse strand, counting down.
TTCATCAACACACAACCCAAACCAACTCGGGAGGCATCACAATACACAACAAATCCCTCTAGCCCTTCTGGTAGTGATAATATAGGAGCGGACACAAGCTTATCTTTCAATGTTTGAAAACTCTTTCACACTCATCGGACGACACAAATTTGGCTTTCTTTTGAGTCAACTTTGTCATGGGAGAAGCAATAGAAGAGAACCCATTCACAAGCCTCCGATAGTAACCTGCTAAGTCCAAGAAGCTCCTAATATCTGACGGGGTCAATAGTCTAGGCCAATTTCTAATCACATCCATTTTTTTAGGATCCACCTTAATACTATCCCCCGACACCACATGACCTAAGTAGGCAACCTCTTTTAACCAAAATTGACACTTCTCATATTTAGCATACAACTTCTCTTCCCTCAACCTTTGCAACACCACCCTCAAATGACCCATATACTCCTACTCACTATGAGAATAGATCAAAATATCATCAATGAAAACCACAACAAATGAATCAAGGTAAGGTTTGAAGACCCTATTCATAAGATTAAAATCATGAAATTTGATAAAAAGAGAAGGATTGGCTTCATAAGTGGAAGAACCCCCATGAATGAAGCCCACATACCTTGATCTTGAGACTTTCTTGATGAAAAACTTGAGGAGAGTTGAAGGCTTCAATTGGGTTCTTGAAAATCCAAAGCAAGTTCTCGAGATTCTTGAAATTTAATGGCATAGTTGATGTTGTTCTGGTGAGGATTTGAGAGATTTTTGTGAGCTTTAGGGTTGAAAATGGCTAAGGAATAAGGGTCTCCTATCTATATAGGCATTGGGCTATTACCCACTTGCCCTTAAGTGAATATAGAAAATTAAGGAACCTATTGAACTAGTCCACGATAAGTCTGTGACGCAGACTTGCAGCGAACTAGTATATTTTCGCGTGAACTTCAATTTTTCCCCTGTTTCGACCTAGGAATGGGTTTCGGCCCTTTTTGCACTAGTGTGAGACAAGTCCGCGACACAGACTGGTCGCATACCCTTTCTGGTTCGGTCCCTGTAGCAAAAAATTATTTTTTACTACATTTCATCTAAAAATCAAAAACCACCCATTTCTACACAATTTTTGCCCCTTGAAAATGAATATGAAGTCAAATTTGTGAAATCATGCATCAATTTTAAGATATTCGAGAAATACACTATAGGACATTTTTGTAAAGCGCGTGAGAGGTGTTACATTATCTCCCCCTTGGGAAAGCAATCCCTGAATATAAAGCAAAACATATGTAAGAGGAGTGATTAGAAAACTTTCATCCCAACATGAATGTAATCCATGCACTTAAACGTTATTCTCAAAAGTTTCAAACATATACATCAAAAATCGCCTAAACTTCTTACCATGAACATGTATGCAAGAAAAAATGAAATAAGGGCTTAAACAAAAGACTTGACATCATAGATAGGATTTAGATTATTACTTTAGACTTGAATAGAGTGGAAGAGGTACAAATATTGCTTCTTCATATCCACTTCAACTTCTCAAGTGGCTCTTTCGACTTCTTGATTTCGTTAAAGGACTTTGATGGGCGCCGAATCTTTATTTCTCCACTTCTTCACTTACCTATCTAATATTTCCATTGGGATCTCCTCATAGGTCAAGACATCTTCCATAACACCCACAACTTCCAAATGTACTATAGAACTTGGGTCACCGATCCACTTCCTCAACATGGATACATAGAAGATCAGATGAACCATACTTTTCTCCATAGACAACTCCAATTCATAGGCAACCTTGCCATTTCTCCTTAAGATTCTATAAGGCCCTATATACATGGGTCTCAACTTGCCCTACTTGCCAAACTGAACAACATCCCTCATGGATGAGACCTTCAAATACCACTCACCTACATAAAACACAAGATCTCTTCTCCTCATATCGGAGTAAGACTTTTGCCTACTTTGATCTATTTTCAAACTTTACTCTTATAAGCCTCACTTTCTCCATGGCATCCATAACCAAGTTTGATCCAATTAAAGCCATCTCATCAACCTCACATATATACCTCCCTAAAACCTCTATACATATTTGTAAAATTGGGATGAATGGAATAAGATGAATTATGCGCCTCTTTCAAGATCAAGTACCTCAACCCAATCAACATCGAAAATACACAACCTACCTTGATTCCTAAGGATATCATCTCTGCCTTGGGAGAAAACCTCCACCTTGCCCTTGTTCACCAATGCCTTTAATTCTAACAAAGTTGGGTCAAGGTCTAGGTCAATTTCTTACCACTTCCATTTTAATCAAACTCAAGATTGTCAAACTAGCAAACAAACTTCCTTTCCCCAAGTTTTGCAGTGCTACCCTTAAAAGTTACACATGTTTTTCACTCTGGGAGTAAATCAAATATCATCTATGAACACCACCACAAACATGCCAAGTTAGGGTTTAAAGACCCAAAACATGCACTCAAACAGGCCACACCGAAAACATGCACTCAAATTGTCCAAACAATATCCTGGATGGTACCTTCCAGACTTGTAGCATGTAGGAGAAGCTTGACCATCAACACTCTCACCTTGATACTTGGGAATAGTAGCACCACCACCCTTGGCACCACCTTGTGCCTTATGAGTTTTCTGAGCTCCATGTCCTAGAGGACGATCATCTTTACCTTTCCCTTAATCATATGGACAATTAATAATCTTGTGACCCATCTTGCCACACCAAAACCATGTACTTGTATTTCTGAAACATGTGTCGACATGATTCCTTCCACATTTTGGGCATCTAGGAGGTTTTGGTGCACCATTACCACCAAACTTAGCATATGGAAGTCTACCTTCAAATTGAGCCCTTTTTCTCCCTCCCTTGGAGGCCACAGGGAAATCTCTCATCTTATGCCCAAAATCGCCACACTTGAAACAACCCTCAGTGCTGACCGAACACTTTTCTTGATGCTTCTTGCTGCACCCTTGACAAATGGCGAAAGGGAGCCTTTTATTTTTGTGCTTAGGTGTTGGTATATTAGTAGAAGATGAAGCACCATCAGCTCGGGTCCTCTTAGCCTTCCTCGCCCTCCTCTTAACATTTGCCACCCCGGCGGTACCTGCATGTTGGTTTAGTTGAGCGGTTATAACGTTGGCCAGTAGCCATTGGAAATCTCTATGTTAGCTATGTCATTGTTGAGAAGTAGATCATCAAATGGGGGATGGTTACCATCTTGTCCACCATTTTGACGAGTTTGAGACATATTCTGAAGCGTAACAGATAGAAATCAGAAAAAAAACCTTATAGGATTTAGCTCTACCGCACGACATGGATCATGAAGAAGTGATTCATTTCCTAAAACACCTCATAGTCTCCTATTCATAGTTAGGCACGCTTCACAACTATGAACAAGACTCTACTCGACATAGTGTGTTAGATTTTCTAAGTTATTTACAAACCTAGTACTCTGATGCCAAACTTATCACGACCCAAGCTTAGGACCTAGATGTGACATGGTCAATGGGAAACCCGAAGGAAACTAAAACAAGCCTCTTAGCATACTATTTGCACATCATTGGTTGCATAAAGCAAAATTAAACAATAGGCAAGTAATAAATAATTCTAAGGGGAACATGATTTTGGACTCAAGCTATAAGGATGTTATAAGGAAGACGATTTGCAAAAATCACATAACAAATAACGTCTAAGGGGCGAGTAAGTAAGGCTCAAGCTATGGGATGTCTTAGGGACTTGGGACTTCCATCCATCATCAACATATAACAAGCACAAAAGGGAGTAAAGGGACTAAGTGTCTTTCATAATAACATAATCATAATAATAGTCAAGCTCAATGCACAAATATTCATATCCAACTACACCTCTAATACAAATGGAACAGGGACCAAGACATCTCCCGGACTCACCCTCAAAAGATAAATACCCAAAAATAGTCAAGTCTTAACAAAAGCATGAAAGTAAGGTGGATATTGTCCCCGGAGTGGAGGACTCACCATTGCAATCTTTAAACGATTCGGCTAACCACGTGGAGGAGGAGGATGGATAGGAGCTTTGATCCCTACATGGTTAGATCATGTAGGCAAAAGAAGTTTGCATTAGTACTTGGATGTCCTGTGTATGTAGGGTGCAATACAACAAAGGACATAAGCTACAATTAAACTATATGCCTATTCATTGTCAATTGATATAAGCTCAATATGAAATAAATGATCAATGTCTTAGTCAAAACATGCATGAGGATTGCCATATCACAAAACATATCTATACATAGATAGGAAAGGACTATAACCGATAAATAATACCAATCAAGCTACTACTTGGAATCTCAGTGTTCACTCCTCACCGAATAAAGAAGTGGTCTACTTTGCCATGGTAGACCATCCACTAGTCAACATAAGATCTAGTCAAATACTTTAGTCAAAATGTGGTGGGCAATATACACATAATCTTGAAATCATGCCATTTCAAGAGTATCGAACATGACAGGAGTAAAATCAATTCATTTTAAAGTCATTCAAATCAATCTACTGACCTTGTAGTAAAACCCTCATTTTGGGTATCATGAAATCCAATTAAAATTCACAAGTTCTTTCATAGCATCGTAGAATACATAACTTTAATATCATAAAATCCATCATAATATCAAACCCTAATGGTATTTAGTCATAATAAAATAGTTACTTGAAGAATTTAAACTTAAATCATATGTACAATGCATAATAAAAATTACCCATAAAGTGTTCAACCTTAAAATCATGAAATTTGATAAAGAGAGAAGGATTGGCTTCATGGGTGGAATATGAAGCCACATAACTTAATGTTGAGACTTTCTTGAAGAAAAACTTGAGGAAGAGTTGAGGCTTCAATTGGATTCTTGAAATCTAAAGCAAGTTTTTGAGATTCTTGAAATTTAATGGGATAGTTGATGAGGTTTTGGAGAGGATTTGAGAGATTTTTATGAGATCTAGGGCTAAAAATTTGCTAAGGAATAATGGTTTCCCATCTATATAGGCAATGGCTATTACCAATTGCCCTTAAGTGAAAATAGAAAAGTAAGAAACCTGTTGAACAAGTCGGTGATATGTCCGCTATGTGTACTTGCAGCAGACTAGTATATTTTCACGCGAAGTTTAATTTTCCTCCTGTTTTGGCCTAGGAATGGGCTTAGGGCCCTTTTGCACTATTGTGCGACAAGTCCACAATGCGGACTGCTCACATACCCTTTTTGGTTCATCCCCTGTAGCAAAAAATTATTCTGCGCTACGGGTCATCTAAAAATCAATGACCACCCAATCCTACAAAATCTTTGCCTGCTGAAAATGAATATGAAGTCGGATTTATGAAATCATGCATGAATTTTGAGATATTCGAGAAATACACTATAGAGCATTTTTTTGAAGTGCGTGAGAGGTGTTACAAATGCTAGAGTGATATCTATTGTTATAAGCAAACTCAATAAGTGGAAGATACTCATCTTAACCACCCTTAAACTCCAATACTCAAGCTCTAAGCATATTTTCATGAGTTTGAATGGTTCTCTCGGCTTGACCATCCATTTGAGGATGGAAAGTCGTGCTAAGCTTAACTTTAGTACCACGGTGTTTTTAGAAAGACCTCAAAAAGTGTGATGTGAATTGAGCACCATGATCTAAAATAATAGCCAATGGGATCAATGTAGTCTTACAAACTCAGGAATATACAATTTGGCATAGTCTTCGGCACCGTAGATTATCTTAATTGGTAGGAAGTGAGCCAATTTTATCATTCTATCAACAATGACCCAAATGAAATCAAAATTCTTCCTAGTCTTTGACAAAACAATACCAAAATCCATGTTGATCTCTTTTTACTTCCAAGTAGGATTCTCGATATCTTATGCTAGGCCACTGAAACCCCCCAAAAAGTGCCCGAAAATATGCCTCGAAAATGATCATAATTGTAATTTTCATATATATTAAAATTCGTGCATGATATCGAAAATATGAATTTATATTCGTGATCAGGGGGAAAAATTGAGAGGGAAACATGTATAAACTGGATTTTAGAGTAACCATATCAAAATTTCATTTTGCAAAGTTGACGAAAAATAGTGGCAATCAGCGCTCTGGCACGACGCGGCCATGGCGCGGATCAATGCATTTTGTTGCCAGTTTTTCTTGTTTCGGTCCAAGGCCTTGAAGCCTTGGGACTAAGCCATCTTATGCATGAAAATATCTATACTTAGTCATTTTCAACCCCTTATCATTCAAGACATTCCCCAAAACCCTCTCAAACACTTAGACGGATATTTCATCCAAAATCAAGTGTTCAAAACTCATTTCGGATCTCAAGAAATTCATTCAAGCTTTAAGTTCTCATTCAAATCTTCATCAAGGTAATCTCCAAATTTGAGGTATGCGCGTTTCAACCATTGGGTCCTTTTTGCCCATGGTGCCCAACCTTCCCTTTTAAGTAAATTGAATGTTTTCAAGTTGATTTATCTATTTTTCATTATGAATTTAATTATGAACTATGTTGGGATTTCATAAAATGTTGACTATTTAAGTGTGTTTTGAGCTATGAATCTATGATCTATTATGATATTTGATGAAGGGTTTCAATGTATCTTGCATGAGGGTAATACCAAGTGTTGGTGGTTTGATTTACATTATGTTTTCTCACATGATTTCACTCTTGAATTGCATGATTTTGAACTAGCATTACACACCCACCAAGTGTTTGATAAAATGTCCGGTTATGGATTCTTGAGTTATTGATGATCTATTTTGTATGGCTTATGAGTCAAGTGAATTTATGATCATGAAAGGAATGTTTGAATGTGATGATTTCACGGAAAGTATCTATAGTATTGCAAGTTGACCACACCTTGTGGGGGGGTATGCCCGTTCTACCATGTTTAGGGGAATATACCTTGACCACCTCATCGGGGGGGAGGGGGTGCTATGCCTGTACTACCATGTTGAGGGGTATATACCTTGGCCACCTTGTCGGGGGGTGTTATACCTGTACTACCATGTTGAGGGGTATATACCTTGGCCACACCTTGTCGGGGGTGGTATGCCCGTATTACTAATTGAGGGGTAGATACCTCAATCACCTTCCAAGGGGGTGATATGCCTTGGATTCCAAGTACTAGTTGTTTGGTCTATGATGATGGTCTCTTCCTACACATGTAATATGTTCTGTGTAAGCATGTTTTACTTCAAGCATTGATCATGTATGTCATATTGTTATTATACTTACCCATTGCTTATATATGTGCATTTTGATTATGTTTCCTATCTTTTGTTGCATTGTATTTTATATACTTAGTACATTCAAACGTACTAACACATACTCTATGCCTTCATGATATTACCATGTAGGAACCGGAGCTGTTCACGATCATTCTCCCTGTGGCTAGTTGGTCATCTCGCGGATAATCTATTAGTGAGTCCTAAAGTTCGAGGACACTAGCTTTGCATTCTTACTTTGGTTATCTCCTTATGTTGTACCTTGATACTAAAAGGGTGAGCCCGGAAAGTTGTCTTGGCCCTTGCCTAGTCTATGTTAGAGGTGTTGTTGGACAAGTGAAGTAGTTATGCTTTGAGATTTGACTCTATATGATTTATTCTATTAAAGACTTAGTCCACTTATCCTTATTTATTCTCTCTTACTGTTGTTTAACTGCTTCGGCGACCAAGAATGTGTAAATGATACGCTAAGAGACTTATTTGGGTCCCCTTCAGGTTCCTATTCGTTATGTCACGTCTAGGCCCTAGGCTTCGATTGTGACAAACTTCATATCAGAGCACTAGGTTGTTAAATAGTCCTTGGCATCCAACACACCGCGTCGCTTAGAGTCTTGATCATAGTTGTGAAGTGCACCACAACTATGAGCAGGAGGTTATGAGGCATTTTAGGAAATATTTCCCTTCTTTTTGATCTATTTCATACTATAGAAGTTAAGGTAAGGCTTTCCCCTAATGAATGTTCTTTGATTGCTAGATCATGCCTAATCCAAGAAGAAGAAGAGCCCGCACTCCCGAGGAGCAACCGGCCCCTCCTGCTCCTCAAGTTTGTCAAGATGGGGGAGTGGTCCATGAAGAGTTCTGGTATGTTATTACCATGCTAGCCTATGCCATGACTAATCAATTCAAAGCAAGGGGCCCAAGCCCCTCATACTCCTTCTCCAGCTTCTAGGGTGAGAGATTTCACAAGAATGAACCCATCGGAGTAACATGGGTCTAAAGTAGATGAGGATCCTCAAGAATTTATTGATAAGATGTACAAAGTGTTGTCTATTATGGGTGTTAGATCGAAGTAGAAAGCAGAGTTAGTAGACAAACGACCACAAAAAGTGCCCGAAAATGCGCTTCAAAAGTGCCCAAAATCATAATTTTCATATATCTAAAACTTTGTGCGTGATATCGAAAAGCTGACTTCATATTCTTTTACTCAGGGGGAAAAATTGAGTGGGAAATAGGTCTAACCCCAATTTTAGAGCAACCGTATCAAAATTTCAATTTCCTAAAAATTTGATTTCAATAGTCAATTCACGTTGATACCGCAACACGTAATCATTGTGGACCAGTGTAAAAATGCCCTCCGCATTATATCCACATCAAAGACCAGATGTGGACCTATGTTAGTTTGTTGCCAGTTTTTCCAGTTCGATCCAAGGCTTTTGGGTCTTTGGCCTATGCCTTCCTATGCCTAAAAACACCTATACTTAGTAATATTTCAACTCCATATCATACAAAACATTCCCCAAAATCCCCTCCAACACTTTGACAAATATTTTACTCAAAATTCAAGTGCCAAAATTCATTCCGAATCTTAAGGATTTCATTTAAGCTTCAAGTAATTTTCAATATTTATTAAGGAATTCTCCATTTTCAATCTTTGTAAGTTGATTTACTAATGGGTCTTACTTACTATGAATTTGACTATGAATTATGTTGGGGTTTCTTAAAAGTGTGACTGTTTAAGCATGTTTTGGAGCTATGAATTTTTTATCTATCTTGAGATTTGATAAAGGGTTTTGATGTATATTGCATCAGGGTATTACCAAGGGTTGGTGGATGGTTTTACATTGAATTTACTTTCATGATTTCACTCTTGAATTGCATGATTTTATACTAGCATTACACACCCACCAAGTGTTTGATAAAATGTTATGTTAATGCTTCCTGAGTTGTTGAAGGCCTAATGCATGGTGTATGAGTTTAAGTGATTTTATGATGTAGAAAGAGATGTGTATATGTGTTGATTTCCTGAATGGTATCTATGGTGTTGGAAGTTGATCAATTGCCTCATTCGAAGGGGGGGTAGTAGGCCCAAATTACCATGTTTGGGGCTATGCACCTCAATTGCTCTCGAGGGAGGTAGTAGGCCCGTGCAACCATGTTAGGGGTTTGTACCTCAATTACCTCATTCGGGAGGTAGTAGACCCGTGCAACCATATTGGGGGGTTTGTACCTTATCCATCTCGCTCAGAGGGTGGTAGGTCCGTGCAACCACATTGAGGGATTTGTAACTCAATCGCCTCACCAAGGAGGTGGTAGACCTTGGTTACTAATAATGGCATCTCCTTACACATGTAAAATGTTCTATGTAAGCATGTTTTACTACAAGCATCATTCATGCATGCCATATTGCTATACGCTCATTTATTGCCTAAATATGCTTTCCGATTATGTTGCCTATCTCTTGTTGCATTGAATCCTACATACTTAGTACATTCAAACATGCTAACATATACTCTATGCCTACATGATGTTACCATATAGGAACCAAAGCTCCACTTGACCATCCTCCTCCTGCACATGGCTAGTACGATTTCTCTCAAAGCAAGTTAGTGAGTCCTCAACTCTGAGAAAATTCTTCTCTTGATTTATGATATGTATTGACTCCTTTTATGTTGGCTACTTAAGACAATGAGGGTGATCCTGGTCGCTTGTTTCTATGTTTAGAGGTGTTGTTGGACAAGTATCTAATGATGCTACAAGGTTTGACTCTCTTTGATATTTTGATGTTTATGGTATGAAAATTATCGCTTAGCCCCGTTTATACCTATTTACTATCTCTTGTTGTATTTGATTACTTCTGCGACCAATGATGTGTAATGATATGTTAAGAGGCTTGATTAGGATCCCTTCGGGTTTCCCATTCACCGTGTCACGTCTAGGACCTAGGCTTGGGTCATGACAGACTTGGTATCGGAGCACTAGGTTGTTAATAATCCTCAGCATGCAACACACCGTGTGATTAGAGTCTTATTGATGTTTGTGTTGTGCACCACAGCTATGAGTAAGAGGCTGTGAAACGTTTTAGGAAATGTTTCCCTTCTTCTTACTCTATGTCATGTTATAGAAGTTAGGTAAGATTTCCCCTCTAACGAATGTTCATTGCTATGCTATATCATGCCTAACACTAGAGGAAGAAGCGCTCGTACTCCCCAAGAATAATCGGCTCATGGAGAGCTCCGGGATTCTCTCACCTTGCTAGTTCAAGTTGTGGCTAATCAAGTTAATGAAGGGGCACAAGCCCGTCATGCTCCTACTCTGGCATCTCGCGTGAGAGACTTTATGAGGATGAACCTGCCAGATTTCAATGGGTCTAAGGTGGATGAGGACCCTCAAGAGTTTATTGATGAGGTATACAAAGTGTTGTCTATCATGGGTGTGAGGTCGGAAGAGAAGGTTGAGTTGGCAGCTTACTAACTCAAAGGTGTGGCCCAAATATGGTATGCTCAATGGAAGGAGGAGAAGGGGAAAAACAATGTGATTCTATAGGAGGAGTTTAAGGTAGCTTTCCTCAACTGGTTTTTTCCTCTTGAGCTCAGGGAAGCCAAAATGATGGAGTTCATGAATTTGAAACAAGGATCTATGAGTATGAGGGAGTATGCCCTCAAATTCAACCAACTTTGAAAATATGCTCCCCACTATGTTGCTGACCCGAGGTCTAGGATGAATAAGTTTGTGATGGGTGTATTCGATTTGGTAAGTGAAGAATGTCGTACCACCATGTTGATAGGTGACATGGACTTGTCCTGCCTTATGACTTATGCCGAACAATTGGAAGAGGAGAAGTTGAGAAAGTGAAGGGGTAATGAGGCCAAGAGGGCCCATTTTGATGGTAAGTTCCAAAGTCTCAAAGATGGATGATTTCTTCAAGGTCAAGGATAGTGTCATGCTCCTAATAGAAGGTCTGCCAATGACACCCAAAGGTCCAAGGTGACAATGGTGTGGGGCCTAATGTTATGTTTCCAAAATGTTGTAAGGGTCATGGCGGCCCATGCTTGAAGGCTACTAATGCATACCATAGTTGTGGAGAAGTAGGCCACAAGATGATGGGTTGCCCTCATAACCAGAAAAAGGGTAAGGATGTTCATCCACAAGATACGGATGCAAATGCAGTTCCTTTAGGAGAGGAGGCCAACAAGGTGGTACCCTAAGACACAATTGGTTATATGCTCTTCAAGGGAGGCAAGGTAGATGAGGTGCCCGATGTTGTTACCGGTATGTTAAAAGTCTTTGATTTTGATGTGGATTTTGCATAAAATATTGCCTGGTGATCTTGTTGAGTTGGATATTGTGGATTTTGATATTATTCTTAAGATGGATAGGTCATAAGCATATTATGCCTCTATTGATTGTAGAACCTATAGGGTCAAGTTCCAATTCCCAAAATGAACTCGTGCTTGAGTGGGGGAGTTATGATGTGGTGGTCAAGGGTAGGTTTATCTCTTGCATTAAAGCCCAATAGTTGATTTCTAAGGGGTGTCTCTATCATCTTATGAGGGTTAGGGATGTTGAGTCCAAAGTCCTTCCTATAGAGTTGGTTCCGGTGGTTAATGAATTCCTTGATGTCTTCCCAAATGTATTCCTATATGAAAAGGGAAATGATATTGGTATAGATCTCCTCCCCGATGCTCAACTCATTTCTATTCCCCCTTGTTGTATGCCCCCGGTGGAGTTAAAGGAGATGAAGGAGCAATTGAGGGACTTGTTGGAGAAGGGCTTTATTAGGCCTAGCCAATCACCTTGGGGTGTACCAGTGTTGTTTGTGAAGAAGGGTGGGTCCCTTAGAATGTGTATTGACTACTGGCAACTTAATAGAGTCACCATTAAGAATAAGTATCATCTACCAATGATTGATGATTTGTTTGACCAACTTCAAGGGGCTAGTCACTTCTCTAAGATTGATCTTTGGTCCAGGTATCATCAAGTAAAGGTGACGGAGTGTGACATTCCCAAGATGACCTTCGGAACTAGGTATGGGCATTATGAGTTTGTTGTTATATCTTTTGGGTTTACCATTGCACTGGTTATCTTCATGGATCTTATGAATAGGGTCTTCAAACCATACCTTGATTTGTTTTTGGTGGTCTTCATTGATGATATTTTGATCTATTCTCATAGTGAGGAGAAGCATGTGGCTCATTTGAGGGTAGTGCTAGAAAGATTGAGGGAAGAGAAGTTGTATGCTAACTATGAGAAGTGTGAATTTTAGTTGAAAGAGGTTGCCTTTTTAGGTCATATGGTGTCGGGGGATGGTATTAAGGTGGATCCTAAGAAGATGGATGTGATTAATAATTGGCCTAGACCATTCACTCCATCAGACATTAGAAGCTTATTGGGCTTAGCGGGTTACTATCGGAGGCTTGTGAATGCGTTCTCTACTATTGCTTCTCCCATGACTAAGTTGACTCAAAAAGAAGGCTAAATTTGTGTGGACCGATGATTGAAAAAGGAGTTTCCAAACCTTGAAGGATAAGCTTGTCTCTGCTCCTATCGTTTCTTTACCGGAAGAGTTGGAAGGGTTTATTGTGCATTGTGATGCCCCCTGGATTGGTTTGGGTTGTGTTTCGAAATAAAATAGTAAGGTGATAGCCTATGCTTCTAGACAACTCAAAGTGCATGAAAAGAATTATCCTACTCATGATCTTGAATTAGCTGTCATGGTATTTGCTTTAAAAGTTTGGCGTCATTATTTATAGGGTGCATGTTGATGTGTTTATCGATCAAAAGAGTCTCCAATATGTGTGTACTCAAAAAGATTAAACTTGAGGCAACGAAGGTGGTTAGAGCTTCTTAAGGATCATGATATGAGTATGCATTATCATCCTGGTAAGGCTAATGTTGTGGCAGATACTTTGAGTAGGGTGTCTATGGTTAGCCTAGCTCATGTAGATGGTGGTGGTAAAGAGGTGGCTAGAGAGGTCCATCAGTTTGCTAGATTAGGGGTTAGGTTGGAAATGGTTGATAATGGTAGGACTGTGATTGTTGATTGTTCAAAATCTTCCTTGGTTGATGAGGTAAAAGTGAAGCAAGATCTTGACCCTCCTTATTAGAATTGAAAGCCTTGGTGAGAGACGGGTGGATGTTTTCTCTCAAAGGGGAGATAGTGCCCTTAGATACCAAGGTAGGTTGTGTGTGCCTTGTGTTGATGGCTTGTGAGAGAAGATTCTTGATGAGGATGATAATTCTTCCTATTCTATTTACCCCAGATCTACAAAGATATACATAGATTTGAGGGATGTGTTTTAGTGGAGAGATATGAAGAAAGACATTGCCAAATTTGTATCCAGTTGTCATAGTTGCGAATAAGTCAAAGCCAACCACCAAAGGTTGGGTGGCCTAACCCAAGATATGCAGATTCCTACTTAAAAGTGGGAGCAAAATTAATATTGATTTTGTGGTTGGGTTGCCTAAGACTAGAAAGCGTTTTTATTCTATTTGGGTTATGGTTGATAGAATGACAAAGTCAGCTCATTTGCTACTGGTTAAGACCATCTATGGTGTCGAAGATTATGCTAAGTTGAAAATTCGTGAGTTGGTTAGATTGCATGGGGTGTCCTTGTCTATCATATCTGATCATTGTGCTCAATTCACTTCTCATTTTGGAGGTCTTTCCAAAGAGGTCTTGAAACCAAGGTAAAATTTAGTACGACCTTTCACCTCAAATGGATGGCCAAGCCGAAAGAACTATCCAAACTCTTGAGGTTATGGTTAAAGCTTGTGTATTGGAGTTTAAGGGTAGTCGGGGTGTTCATCTTCCATTGATTGAGTTTGCTTATAATAATAGCTATCATTCTAGCATTGTTGTGGCTCCTTTTGAGGCCCTCTATAGTAGGCGTTGTAGGTCACCAGTTGGGTGGTTTGAAGTGGGAGAAATTGCATTGTTGGGTTCGGATCTAGTCATGGAGGCTATGGATAAGTAAGGTTGATTAGGGAATGGTTGAAAATAACTCAAAGTTATCAAAAATCCTATGCTGATGTGAGGAGACGGGAGCTTGAATTTAAAGTGGTGATTGGGTCTATTTTGAAGGTCTTACCCATGAAGGGTTTGGCTCATTTTGGTAAAAGGGAAGAAATTGAGTCCAAGATTTGTGGGTCCTTATAGGGTGTTGAAGAAGATTGGTAAGGTGTCCTATGATTTGGAGTTTCCTAGTGAAATGGACTTGGTTCATCTGGTCTTTCATGTATCCATGTTGAGGAAATGTGTGGGTGACCCGAATGCTATTGTTCCATTGGATGTTATAGGTGTTATTGAGGACACTTGACTTATGAAGAGGTTCCAGTATAGATCTTGGATAGACAAGTGAAGAGATTAAGGAACAAGGATGTGGTGTCCGTTAAGGTCTTTTGGAGAAATCAACAAGTTAAAGCGCTACATGGGAGGCCGAAGCGAACATGCAAAAGCGATATCCCTATCTCTTCCATTCTACTCAAGCCTAAGGTAATAATTCTAAGTCCCCTGTCTGATTTCAAGTCTCATGTATCAGCCCCTATGTCATTTGCATGCATTCATGATTATATTGGCAAAGTTCATGGTAATTTTAACACTTATGTTGAGATTTTTGAAATGATGTTTAAGTGCATTATTACATTCTTGTTGGGGCTGATTTCTTCATGATTACTCTTCTTATATACGCTTCTTTGACATTAGGGGATGAATGTTTCCAAGGGGGAGATATTGAAACAACCTCAAAAAGTGACTGAAAATATGCCTAAGAAATGCCCTAAATTGTAATTTTCATATATCTCAAAATTTGTCTGTGATATCAAAAATCTGACTTCATTTTCTTGTTTAGGAGGCAAACTTGAGTGGGAAATGGGTCTAACCCCACTTTTAGAGCAACCGTATCAAAATTTCAATTTCCCAAAAATTTGATTTTCATAATCGATCTGTGTTGGTACTGCGATGCGCAGTCATCGCGGACCAGTGTAATAATGCCCTCTGCGTTGGGTCTATATCACGGACCAGACACAGACCTATGTTATTTTGTTGCCAGTTTTTCCAGTTCGGTCCAACGTTTTTAGATCTTGGGCCTACGCATCCTATGCGTAAAAAACATCTATACTTAGTCATATTTCAACTCCATATCATACAAGACATTCCCCAAAACCCTCTCTAACACTTAGACAAATATTTCACTCATAATTCAAGTGCCAAAACTCATTCCGGATCTTAAGGATTTCGCTCAAGATTCAAGTCTCCATTTCCAATCTTCATCAAGAAATTCTCCAAAGTCAAGGTATGTGGGTTTCAACCATTAGGTACTTTCACCCATGGTGCCCAAGTTTCCTTTTTACATGAAACTCATGTTTGTTAGTTGATTTACTCATGGGTCTTACTTACTATGAATTTGACCATGAACTATGTTGGGGTTTCTTAAAAGTGTGATTGTTTAACCATGTTTTGAGCTATGAATCTTTGATTTATCTTGAGATTTGATGAAGGGTTTTGATGTATATTACATAAGGGTACTACCAAGTGTTTGTAGGTGGTTTTACTTTAAAATTACTTGCATATCTTCATTCTTGAATTGCATGGTTTATACTATCATTACACACCCACCAAGTGTCTAATAAAATGTCCGGTTAATGCTTTTTGAGTTATTGAAGGCCTAATGCATGGTATATGAGTTAAGTGACTTTATGATGATGAAAGAGATGTGTATGTGTGTTGATTTCATGAATGGTATCTATAGTGTTGGAAGTTGATCAATTTCCTTGTTCGGGGGGATAGTAGGCCCGACTACCATGTTAGGGGTGTATGTACCTCAATTGCCTCGCTCGGGAGGTAATAGGCCCGTGCAACCATGTTGGGGGGTTTGTACCTCAATTGCCTCGCTCGGGACGTAGTAGACCCGTGCAAACATGTTGGAGGGGGGGTTTGTATCTCATCCACCTCGCTCGGGGGTGGTAGCCTCGTGCAACCACATTGAGGGGTTTGTACCCCAATCGCCTCGCCAAGGAGGTGATAGGCCTTGATTACTAATGATGGTATATTCCTACACATGTAAAATGTCCTATGTAAGCATGTTTTACTACAAGCATCATTCATGCATGCCATATTGATATATGCTCATTTATTGCCTAAATATGCATTTCGATTATGTTTCATATCTTTTGTTGCATTGCATCCTACATACTTAGTATATTCAAATATACTAACGCATACTCTATGCCTACATGTTGTTACCATGTGGGAATCGGAGCTCCATTTGACCATCCTCCTCCTCCACGTGGCTAGTACGATTTTCTCTCAAAGAAAGTTGGTGAGTCCTCAACTCCAAGGACATGATTCTCTTGATTTATGTTATGTATTGACTCCTTTTACGTTAGCTACATAAGACTATGAGGGTGAGCCTGGTTGCTTGTCTTGGGCCCTGCTAAGTTCTGTGTTTAGAGGTGTTGTTGGACAAGTATGTAATGATTCTACGAGCTTTGACACTTTCGTTTTCTTATGATATGAAAGATGCGCCTTAGCCCCGTATTTCCACTTTTTCTATCTATTGTTGGATTTTATTGCTTCCATGACCAAGGATGTGTAATGATATGTTAAGAGTCTTGATTGGGGTCCCTTCGGGTTCCCTATTCGTTGTGTCACGTCTAAGCCCTAGGCTTGGGTTGTGACTGGTGTCCTACCAACTCAAAGGGGTGGCCCAAATATGATTTACTCAATGGAAGAAGGAGAAGGAGAACAACAAAGTGATCCTTTGGGAGAAGCTTAAGGCAACATTTCTCAACCGGTTCTTCCGTCTTAAACTAAGGGAGGCCAAAATAATGGAATTCATGAATCTAAAGCAAGGGTTGATGAGTGTGAGGGAATATTCCCTTAAGTTCAACCAACTATCTAAATATGCTCCACAATTGGTGGCCGAGCCAAGGTCTAGGATGAACAAGTTTGTGATGGGTGTATCTGACTTGGTGAATGAGGAGCGTCATGCTGCCATATTGATAGGTGATATGGACTTGTCCCTCCTCATGACTTATTCCAAACAATTAGAGGGGTAGAAGTTGAGAAAGAGGAGAATGGGTGAGGCCAAGAAGACCCATTTTGAAGGTAAATTCCAAGGTCCCAAGGGTGGCTACTTTCATGAAGGCCAAGGGTCTTCCAATGCTCCTAATAGAAGGTTTGTGAATGACAACCCAAGGGTCCAAAGTGGTGGTGGTGTGGTGCCTAATCCTATGTGCCAAGATGTGGCAGAGGCCATGGAGGCCCATGTTTGAGGAACACCAATACTTGTTATAGTTGTGGAGAAGTGGTCACAAGATGATTGATTGTCCTCATAATTATAACAAGGATGGAGATGGCCATCCACAAGACCAAGGTGCAACTGCGGGTCCTAGAGGAAAAGGAGTCCAAGAAGGTGATGCCCTAAGGAACAATCGGTTCTATGCTCTTCAAGAGAGGCAAGGGGTAGATGAGGTGCTCGATTTCGTCACCTGTATGTTATAAGTCTTTGATTTTGATGTATATACATTGATAGACCCAGGTGCCACTCTTTTTTTGTTACTCCTTTTATTGCCAAAAGGTTTCTGTTACACTCGAATTGTTATGTGAGTTATATGAGGTATCTATTGTTGTTGGCGTATCCTTTGTTGCTAGAAGGGACTATAGAAATTGTCCCATTGTGCATTTTGCATAAAATGTTGCATTGTGATTTTGTTGAGATGGATATGGTGGACTTTGATGTCATTCTTGGGATGGATTGGTTGCATGCATATTATGCCTCTATTGATTGTAGAACCCGTAGGGTCAAATTCCTATTCCCTAATGAACCCGTCCTTGAGTGGGAGAGTCATGATGTGGTGGTCAAGGGTGGATTCATTTCTTGAATTAAAGCTCAAAAGTTGATTTCTAAGGGGTGTCTCTATCATCTTGTGAGGGCTGGAGATGGTGAGTCCAAAGTCCTTCCTATAGAGTCGATTCCGGTGGTTAATGAGTTTCTTGATGTCTTTCCTAGTGAGCTTCCTGGTGCTCATCCTGAAAGGGAAATAGATTTTGGTATGCATCTCCTTATCGATACTCAACCCATTTCTATTCCCCCTTACCATATGGCCCCGGTGGAGTTGAAGGAGTTGAAGGAGCAATTGAGGGATTTGTTGGAGAAGGGTTTTATTAGGCCTACCCAATCACCTTAGGGTGTATTGATGTTGTTTGTGAAGAAGAATAATGGTACTCTTAGGATGTGTATTGATTACCGTAACTTAATAGGGTCACCATAAAGAATAAGTACCCTCTAATAAGGATTGATGATCTTTTTGACCAACTTCAAGGGGCTAGTCACTTCTCTAAGATTGATATTCGGTCCGGATATCTCCAAATGAAAGTGAGGGAGCATGACATTTCCAAGATGGCTTTCCAGACTAGGTATGGGTACTTTGAGTTTGTGGTTATGTCCTTCGGATTAAATAATGCACCGGTTATCTTCATGGATCTTATGAATAGGGTCTTCAAACCCTACATTGATTTGTTTGTGGTGGTATTTATTGATGATATCTTGAGCTATTCTCATAGTCAGGAGGAGCATGTTGTTCACTTGATAGTGGTGTTGCAAATGTTGAGGGAGGAGAAGTTGTATGCCAAATATGAAAAATGTGAGTTTTGGTTCAAAGAGTTCTCCTTTCTAGGTCATGTGGTGTTAGGTGATGGTATTAAGGTGGATCCTAAAAAGATGGAGGTGATTAGAAATTGGCCTAGACCTATGACCCCATTGGATATTAGAAGTTTCTTGGGTTTGGCGGATTACTGTCGGAGGTTTGTTAATGGTTTCTCTTCTATTGCTTCTCCCATGACCAAGTTGACCCAAAAGAAGGCAAACTTTGTGTTGACTGATGAGTGTGAAAAGAGTTTCCAAAATTTGAAAGATAAGCTTGTCTCTGCTCCTATCTTGTCTCTACTGGAAGGGTTGGAAGGGTTTGTTGCAAAATGATAAGGTGATAGTTTATGCCTATAGACAACTTAAGGTGCATGAAAAGAATTATCCTACACATGATTTTGAATTTGCCGCTGTGGTATTTTCTTTGAAAATTTGGCGTCACTACTTGTATGGGGTTCATATTGATATGTTCACCAATCATCAAAGTCTCCAATATTTGTTCACCGAAAAAGATCTCAACTTGAGACAAAAAAGTTGATTAGAGCTTCTTAAGGATTATGATACGTGTGTATTATCACCCATGTAAGGCTAATGTTGTGGTCGATACTATAAGAAGGGTGTCCATGGGTAGCCTAACTCATGTTGATGGTGGTGGCAAGGAGGTGGCTAGAGAGGTTCATCGGTTGGCTAGATTAGGGGTTAGGTTGGAAGAGGTTAATAATAGTCGTATTGTGGTTGTTATTGGTTTTAAATATTCATTGATTGAAGAGGTGAAGGCAAAGCAAGATCTTGACCCCGCCTTATTAGAGTTGAAGGCCTTGGTGAGAGATGGTAATATGGAGGCTTTCTCCCAAGGGGGAGATGGTGCCCTTAGGTACCAAGGTAGGTTGTGTGTGCCCAATGTTGATGACTTGAGAGGGAAGGTGTTATATGAGACTCATAATTCTTCCTATTCTATTCACCCCAATTCTACAAAGATGTATAGAGATTTGAGGAAAGTGTTTTGGTGGGGTGGTATGAAGAGTGACATTGTGAAGTTTGTATTCGGTTGTCATAATTGACAACAAGTGAAAGACGAGCATCAAAGGCCGGGTGGCCTAGCCCAATATATAGAGATTCCTACTTGGATGTGGGAGGAAATTAACATGGATTTTGTGATTGGGTTGCCTAAGACTAGAAAGTATTTTGATTCTTTTCGGTTGTGGTTGATAGAATGACAAAGTTAGCTCATTTCCTATCGGCTAAATCTACTTGTGGTGCCGAAGATTATGCCTAATTGTACATTCATGAGTTGGTTAGATTGCATGGGGTGCCTTTGTCTATTATTTCAAATCGTGGTGCTCAATTCACTTCTCACTTTTGGAGGTCCTTCCAAAGAGATCTTGGTACCAAGGTAAAGCTTAGTACGACCTTTCACCGTCAAACGAATGGCCAAGCCGAAAGAACTATCCAAACCCTTGAGGATATTTTTCTCTTAATAGGAGTTTTGGGTGTTGCTTTATATGGTTCTAATGAACCAACATTAAATTTTGAAACATCAGTTAATCAATCATATCT
>JAABOM020065652.1:0-40857 GCA_011800125.2 Solanum clarkiae | reverse complement strand
TAATCCAATCTCAATAACTAAATTAAGTCATAATCACAAGGTAGAATGATATGATATATAGTAAAATGATATGAAATAGAATGATGTGATGTAATGTCGAATAATCGTGATGCATGTCTGTCATACAATACACATCCACTGATATAATCAATCCGAAACCCATGACAGACATATTTGCCCATGTACCTACCCCGGAGCGTGAGGCCCGTCCCAATATAATCAATGTCATATGCCATGGCTCATGTGGATCGTCCCCTATTTTATATATGAATATTACATGTCATGACTCGTGTAGCCTGTCCCTTATTTCTCATCATTTTTACATGCTATGGCTCTTGAGGCCCGTTCTCTATTCCTCATCAGTGGAACTCAGTTAAGAATGCACATCAAGAGCATAATCATATGATACAGGAATAAGAAGTGTATGCAAGAGTCCACAATACAACATATACATCAATTCAAGTCAAATATCACAAGATACAAGGCATAAAGATGATCCGTTCCAAGCTTATAGTCAATTCTTTAACCCATAAGTGAAACTCAACGACAATATCTCCAATATTTTCTAAAAATAGGCACATCATGATCCAAAAATTCGCATTCGTATATCACAAGGGATTCTCAATATCATATCACAAGTCAATACATAACAACCTCTACAATTCATTTTCTTATAATAAAGGAATTCACAAATAAATCAAATTCTCACAATTCGTCAAGTTCAACTTAGCCAACAATAATTACCTAATTATTTTAAGTTACAAGTAAAGGAAATATAGCGTTCAAGTAAGCTTAACAAGGTTTGGGAATTCAATTGCCTCAATCAAAAGCCAAACCAAGCAAATATTGGAGCTTTTCCCCTTGAATCACACCTGAAACATCATAATCTAGTCAAATATAAATTTACAATCTCAATACGAAGCTAATGATACTAAAATCAAGCAATTTGGATGAAAAAGACAAAATAATCCAAAAATCTTATACCAAAAAAGGTTCTTATAATCTGAAAATTATTATATGAAAATGTTCTCCAAGTAAGAGGGAATTCAATAGTGAAAATTCTTTCGAAAATGGAGTTAAAATGAACTTTTAATCATCACTTTTCAATGAATAATCAATATCTAGAAATACCCAATTTCTCTGATCGAAACCCCCCCCCCCCCCAATTTCATGTTAAAATCACAAATTAATTGATGGGAATTAAAGAATTAGGCTTGAAACACGTTACCCAATAATCTTGTCTTGAAATCTTTAAAAAATTAAGGTTGAAATATTAAAAATGGTGAAGCCCGTTATTTTTAAATCGCACATTATTTTAGGGATTTGGTACTCTGTGAATGCAGACAGAGATCCACGAACGCGGAGCTCAAGATTACACAACCTCCACAAATGTGAAGGGCTTGTCTGCGAATGTGGAATTCAAGGAGAATAGACCTCTATGAACATGGGGCCCAATCCCGCGAATGTGGTGGGTAATTTTAGGCTGCACCAGGTTTGAAAAACCAACTATATTTCACAACTCTAAATGGACCCCTGGGTCCGTTCGAAATCTGATACACACAAACCAAATATGTGACTCTATCGGAAATGACATTATGGACTCAATGAAACTATCATAATTTGATTATGAGATCTCCTTGACCCGAAACTCGATAAAACTCATTAAAACTAGTTAAAAACTCAAATACCCTAAATAACCTCAGAAACTATAAAAAATTATAACGTGACCATTTCTAGAGTTAGTTTTACCATCCGAAACTATTGGAACTGTTAGAATTTCAATTTGAGCTTCCAAAATCCGAATGTTGACTACGATCCAAATTCAATTGAAAATGCAACTTTGGGTCCAAAATCTTCGTTTTAACTCCAAATTTAGTTTCATAAGTTCTCTTAGATCAGATTCTGCATTGTGGAGCTGATGAGATCGACAGAATTGCATTTTGACATTAGAAACTCAAGATGACTTCAAAACTCAAAATCTCACACTTTAAGCCTTTAAAAAAAACTCTTTCGTTAGAAAATTCCAATTTTTCACAAAGTTTTTGAAATCCAACTTTTCAATTCATCCAAAAATGACTCAAAGCAACTTTCAGGATGGACAAAATTGTAATTTAACTGGAAATGCCAAAAGTGACCTTCCGAGTCATTACATCATCCACCACTAAAATCAATGTTTGTCCTCGAACATAAGACAAGAAAACATACTTGAAATCTCATAGAGGTGAGGATATCGGGTTCGCATATCAGACTCCATCTCTCAAGTAGCCTCACTTATGGGTCGATGGTGCCATTCAACCTTCACTAAAGCTCTCTCTTTTGTTCTTAATTTTCAGACAAGTCTGTCCAAAATAGCCACGGGCTCCTCCTCATTGGTCAAATTCGAACTCAACTCCACCGAATCAAGGGATAACACATGAGAATCATCAGGAACATAGCGCCGAACATAGATATATGAAATACAAGATGAAATGAGGACAAGCTGGGTGGCAAGACAAGTTGATAGGCCAGCTCTTCCACTTGCTCAAGGATCTTAAAAGGGCCAATATACCTAAGGCTGAGCTTGCCCTTCTTCCCAAACTACATAACACCCTTCATAGGCGAAATCCTATCAACCAAACCGGCTCACCCTCCATGAACTCCAAGGGTCGAACCCGTTTATTAACATAACTCTTTTGGCAACTTTGGGCTGTCAACAATCTATTCTTAATCAAATGCAACTGCTATATAGAATCTCTAAGCAAATCAGTGTCAAGGTTATCAACCGCAATAGAATCGAACCAACCAATGGGTGATCTACATGTTCACCTGTACAATGCCTCAGAAAGAGCCATTTGGATGCTAGAATGATAACAATTGTTGTAAGCAAACTTCCCTAAAGGCAAGTGTTAATTCCATCTGGCACCAAAGTCAACAACACAACCTCTAAGCATACCCTCAAGTACTTGAATAGTTCTCTCGTACTTACTATCTATCTGAGGGTGGAAGATTATGGTCAAATCTGGTCTACTACATAGGCCATGCTGCAAGGCCTTCCAGATGTGGGATATAAACAATGAGCTACGGTCTGATACAATGGAAATCAAAACCCCATGAAGTCTCACAATCTGATTAATGTAGAGCTAAGCTAACTTCTCGGCTGTGAACTTCACCTTGTTCGGGGTGAAATGAAATCTGATGTTTTGCTCTAATAAGAAAGCAATCGCTGTCAGCAATTAACCTAACCAAAAGGTAGGATTGAATCAACAGGGGATACAAGGTTTGACTACGAGAATTCGCTATCAATCGTTTCTAGTATCTATAACTAACATCTCTAAATTGGGGGATTTTGTAATTCAAGAACAAAGTAAAAGAAGCACTATACTGTGATGCGGGAAAATACTCAATTTTAGGGACAACTTGGGAATTGTGTTCCCCATGGTTCGTTGACTCGATTAACCTAGATAACATGACTACAATTAGAGATTCACATGCAGGATGGTAACTTAAGTTCTTCCAGCCCTCTTATGAAGGTGAAGGTCGAATTTTACCATGGCACTTGGTTGGCAACCATGGCGTGCCAACTAATCGTTACCTATTGTCCTAGTCAACCTCCCCTTGGTCAGATCTGGTTGATTAGACGAGAACACATCAATCGAATTCTGTCATCTATTTCTCTTTTCATATTCATTACTACCTTGGTCGAGATCGTAATAGTAGACAGGATTTGGTGTTGGCCACCACCAAACAACAAGCATGACAAAGAGAAATAGATAATACATGCAAAACCCCAATCATAGAGATGCATTAACCTAGGCCATTTCAAGTCAACTACCCATGGTTCCCACAACCCCAAGTTGCGGGTGCTTAGCTACTCATGGCTAAGACAAAACCAAAAAAAAATGCAAATATAAGTCATGATTGAGAATTTTACCCAAGGCAATGAAGATTGAAGACACCACCAATTGCAATTCAAAAGCTTGACAGATTGATAGTAAGCACAAAAAAAGATTTCTAATCTCCAACATTGGGTTTTTCAAGAGAAAACGAGAGACTAAGCTAAAAACCTAAAAGTTGTCTTGAGAGTATCTTCAAAGATGATGTTTTCTTCTCAATTTCGAATCTCCTTCAATAAAATCCTAACTTAGATTATTTATAGTGTTTACAAAATAACCCTAAAAATTATACAAGAAAGACAGTTGGCAGCTGGTACGCATTGCAGGTACGACTCATAGGGTGACCTACGAGTCGTAATTGAGGTCTCGTATGAGGTTCTTGGTATTTTGGACTCAATTTGTATGACCCACTGGTACGAGTCCTAACTTGGGCTATGACTCATATTCTCTTCTCGTAGTTTAGGCCTTCAGTTGTTGATTCAAAGTCCGGGCTCTCTGATTTCAACTACGAGTACACCTATACGAGTCATAGTGAGACCTACAACTCATAGGGTGGCCTCGTGGGGTTAACCTCCACTTAGCAGATTTCTAATTTTTTTGTCTCTATTTCTTGCTACGATAGCACCCTATGACTTGTAGCTTGGGTTACGACTCATAGGTTAACTTATGTGTCCGATGCTTCAGCAAAATTTGCAACTTTTCTCCAAAATTATGCCAACCTAACTTTTCTACAAGAATAATACAGAAACACATAAAAACCATAAAAATTCACATTAAGAACTCATAAAATCCCTTGTTTTAGGCATCAAATGTGCTATATTTTTACAGCACATCAACACCCTCGAATTAGAATTGTTGATTTTCCTCAAGCGATGACTCAATCTATGCAGACAATGAGAAATACATACAGCTATACTAATGACATATACATCTTTCACTCTAATCCAAATACTCAACTATCATTTTCAAAACTAGATTGTAAAGCACTGAGTACAACAAAAACATGATGATGAATCTGACAACCTAACTATGATAAGCTAAGGAGTATCAACCATCCACAATCACTAGTGTAGCCATATGCTAATCAAGTAGTGCAAATGCCCTCACCGAAAAGAAGCCCCTCTCACTCACTCAAGAAACATTTAGAATTCAAGGACTAAGGAAGCATTCTCACTCTCATAATTTAAGTTCATACACAATGACTGACACCATAGGCTTGCCTTAATACTCATCTTCTGGCTTGGTGACAAAGTGGATTTGGATCACGATAGGACTTAAGGGCTTGTAACATAGGTTCAGGGGCCTTTGGTTTGGCATTTTAGGCAAGTAGTGAGTAAAAACTATCCTTGAACCATGTTTACCAACTCTTTTTGTTTTCATAACCCAACCTTTTCCATTGAATCCATCCTTATTCTCCTGTTTCAATATTTTCTCGAGTACTTTCTTTTTAATTTTAACTGTGCCTTATTTTGAACTCAATTCTTGCTACTTTTTCTCAATTCAAAGCACTTTCTTTTCTTTTTCTTCACTCGGCTCATGATTCTTCATTTCTTTCTTTGTTTCCCAACTGACCACCTCATTGTTATTACTTTACCACAATAAGAGCCACCTTCAACTTAGGCTTTTAGCTTGACGTGAAGTACATAATATCTATTCCCCAACCCAAGGCAACAATTTGTAGCTACCGTCAACTTAGCCTTTTAGCCTTAATTAAGGTATACATGTTCAAGGATAGACCTGAGCCAATATCAAGGTATGTCATCAAACAAGGTTAAGCTAGTAAGGTGTCAAGAAAGAATGAGTACATAAGAGGCTAAAAAATTTGGAACACGAGATTCACTTACTCATTTGGTAGGTCATTTAGGATAAAAGTGGGATCACTCAAAGAACAAAGGCCTAAGATCCTTTCCATATCAACCACATCATCAAGCCAACCTTAGAGTACTAAGGCAAGTTCTAAGCCTATACAAGATGCATGAATGTGTAAAATAAGCTCACAACACACATGGTATTGCACCCACAATCAAGTATAGACTCACAAGTCATGCTTCAAGCCTTAACTCACCTTTACATTATTAGAACTATCATTGCCAGATCATCAAAATGCATGAACGCATCAATAATCACAACCTTCAAAATTTTGAGGGTACCCAATTTTTCAAATCATTCAAAAAGAATTTTAAGACTATGTATATGCCAACAGATAACAATACTATGAACTTACACATTATCTACACTACCTAAGTATGCCGGTTTAATAGAAAATTAAACATCCACAAGGAAAAAGAATCACAGTAAGAAAACCTTGGGATCAAAAATAGGAAAATAGGGGAAGTTATGGACTCGAGGCTACTCAGACTTCACCTAAATCCATAACTTCTCACACCCCACCAAAATAGAATACTTTGTCCTCAGAGTAAAGACAAGAATTAAAACAATAGAGAGAGAGAGAGAGAGAATAAAGAAATTATCTAACAATAGAACAAAGTATCCATAATGACAAAATAAGAATTGGGGTCAAAAGAAGTCAAACATTATGCTGATCAAGCACCGGTCTCTAGCTGGTCAGTAGGGTCCTTGGTCACCATCTCCTCCTCAACAATCTAGGTCACAATTGTACATGAACTACCCTCTATGAATGCTGCTGCTTCCTATCTCTCTGTATGGCCACCAACAGGATCGACTCCTGCACCACATTCTCTGGTATCGGCTCTTTCGATGGGGCTGTTGGGTCATCAGGTCGAGGCCTCTTTTGGCTAGATCATTTGTCTCGAAGGGCCTCTTCCCATGAGCATGCGGGTGGTCAACTAGCCAGTCAAGCACCTCGTCACCTACCGGTGCTACCTCCGGGACTGCAACAGAGGCTGCTAACATCTGTAGTAGGTCAGCCTTGAACTTGGACAACTTCTCAGTGGCTACGCTTGTGTCAACAGGCCCAGCACCCTCAAGTCTCTGCTGGACTCTCACCTCAAATGTATCAACTCGGGCATCCACCGCTTTGACTCTCTCATCTACCAATGCACGAGTGAATGGCTTCATCCTCTCCTCAGAGTCCCTCATGGTCTGGCTGGCCCGAGGTCTGAACTGTGCTGCTAAAGCCTAAAGTCTGGACTCTAACGTATCCACCCTTCAGAATAGTGCCTGAAAATGAACAACAGAGATAATAGAATCAACCTGCAATGTAGCTGCTGGTGGTGCTGAGTACTAGAGGATGGTATGGACTTAATCTCCATGGCTGGTGTAGGTTCTGTAGTGGCTATAGTAGTGTCGATAGCAGCTACAGGTGCACTCTAAGTCTGAAGCTCCACCGGGAATGGCTCTGGCATGGCTGGAGGAACAACCCTTTGTAGAGATACTGGGCTCTCGTCAGCCTTAATTAGACTGGGGTCTATCATACGCACAACCTCTACATGAGGGTCCAAGTGGAGGGAAACCCTCACACCCTGACTCGCAAATCTGTTCTGCAATAAGGCAAGCCTAGTCAATTTCGTACCCTTCGAAGATGCTAGGCAACAAAACGACCCTCTCCAATGTGATCACATTATCAGTGAACGTGGGTTTGATGCGCCAACGGATGATGGACCACAAAGCTTTGCCCTGAATGAGAGGTGGGCCTTAAGAATATACTTAGTATGGTTTGTAATCCATGTTGGCTCAGCACTTTTCTCGCAAATTTGGCTCTCTATCCACCTAAGGAGATCTGTTCTCAGTCCGCCATCCTTCTGATTAACTGCTTTTCTCATATCTGCAATCCTATGGTCATACTACGCAGTGGAGTGTGGCACTCTGTAATTTGGCCCAAATTGTACCCTCCAAATGGTTTCTTCTGAGATGTCAACAACCTCACCTTTGAATAGGACTTCACTCAATCGTGGCTGCTCAATAGGCTTTTTGTTCCTCGGAAGAGTGCTAGGTAAAGTAGCATAGTAGGAGGCATAGAATTGTTGGACCAGTTAGGGGACATACTTTCCCAACACTTATGATAGCCATCCTAGTCCATGGCACTCAATTTCAAATTCTAGTCCCGGTGCACCACTTAATCCTGAGTCTTTTAACCTTGCCTCCTCATGAAACCTTTGCCCCGCCCTCCCTTGACTTTTTGGTTCCAGTCTCTTTTCATAGATTTCTCTCATGCCTAGGATACACCATCTTATGCTTTGGGGTCTATGGAGGTGACGATTTAAGTTGAATCGACTAGCTGTTATGGAACAATCTCCTCTGGTTGAACTTGAGATACCTCGAGGGACTCGGACTCAGAAAATGAGGCATTGTCATATGATCCTTCATTATCACCCTCCTCTTCTGACAAGAAGGGGCTATCCACTTCCATTGGAACCCTCATTGTTTATGACCTTGTCACGGGCACATTAGCTTCAGGATTTGGGTGCATATTTATCTCCTCAGTGAATTGTTCATCATCCGACATCTCATCTCTAAGTCGGTGTCCTGGAGTCGAGGCAGCACCCTTTCTACTTCTTGGAGGCATGATATTTGAAAAGTCAACATATACCAATGCATGAGTTCCATCATGTTTTGTTCCATAAATAACGAACACATAAAACAATCAAATAAGAAATAATACAAATACTAAAGTGAAAAGCAATTGAACTATATGCGGGGTTGCAGATACGAGGTGAAGGTACGACTTGTAGGGTGACCTATGAGCCGTACTATAGCCTCATAATGATAAGTTACCTAAGAGAAATGTATTCTGGAATCAGCTGTGAGATGAAAGTATGACTAGTAGGGTCATCTACGAGCTGTAGTCTGGGTTCGTACCTTAATCTAGAAACATTTAAAAAAATCAGATCTTGATCACAAGACCACCACTACGAGGTGTAGTAAGTGCTACAAAGCATAGGTTAGCTCGTATGGAAAGTGTTAAGGAACCCCAGATGACTGTTGCCTTTTACGAAGGGACACTACGACTCATAAGATGACTTATGAGTCGTAGTGGTCCCCGTAGCAGAAAGCAGAGAGCACCTTGTGTGCCTCTTACCTTTCCATAATGATCATAAGTTAATGAGGAAGCACCCGAAATAAAAAACACATAAATAAGTCAGAATAAGCTTAATCACTACACTTTACCAATCATTCCAAAATGAAACATGAATTCTCCCTCTCAGTCAAAGTATTTCCAGTATGAACTAATTTTGGACATCACCCAGTCTCAACATTAGGTTAGCATAACTGGAAACATGCAACGGTTCACTCAAGTTCATACAACAGTCATTACTAATAACAAAATGATGCCACCCAAGCATGGTTTCACCAGGTGATGACCCATAAATCATGTAATGGATGCCTACACCCATAACACCAGACTTCATAATCGTAAGGCAATGGTGGAATTAAAGAATTGACTCATTATAGGGGTGTAGACAATTCTAAATCATACTCCTCCCACTTTCACAATCATTTTCACATGGTTTTGCTAATCATAATCCCAAAATATTCACTCAAACACCCACAACTCATGATTATTTAAGATGTATACCAAACTTAACCATGAAACCTTACCAGATGAAAGATGACTGTGTGATGAGAAGAAGAAGAAAAAGTCAGAAACTTGGTGAAATGCACTTGCTGGGAAATATGAGTAGAAGGGGGGCTTGGGGGATGAATGAAACAGTGAAAAGTGATGTTTTCAGGGTTATAAAGCGAGAAGAACTATTTCATGAAGGGACATAATGAGCCAAAAGATGTTAGTCTTTTAATATTCCAAACTGGGTCACCTTTTAAAATTCTGTAGATTAGGCCTACGAGACCCTGACAACGTGTCATAGGATGTCATATGACTCCTAGGTCCCGATCTCGTAGCAGACCCAACACTTAAGAAAATTTAAAAAATCATACTTGGACACTACGAACCCCACTTACGACTCGTAGGAGATCGTACGAATCATAATGTTGGCTCGTAGTGTGTGTGCCAACTTTTGATACACATTGTTCCCCTCTATGAGGCATGACTATGAGTCGTAGTGGTCTGATAATAGAAGCTCCTCCAAGCATAAATCTTCTACTCCTCATTTTTATGGTTTGTTCCTATAACCAATTCCCCCAAATAAACTTAAATGCAAGACAATACAGCTCATTCAAACTCTTAACACTCAAAAAAAAACATTAAATTACCACCCAACAAATTAAGCGAACAAAAATGTCTCAAAATAATTTGAAACATAAAAGATGCTTGGGTTGCCTCCCAAGAAGTGCCTTGTTTAACGTCGTGGCTCGATCATGCCATCATGGATAATCAGACTTCTCGATAAGTTCCATCGCTGCTCCTTCTATTCTTCCTTTACTCATCCTGCACCGCCTCTAGTTTCTCAGCAAACTGCTCCATCTTATCTCTGAGCCTTTGCATTGACATAGTTTGTTGTTCCACTTTGTAGTTACTTTTGAGATCATCAAACTTTATCTCCTGGACAATATCATCTTGCTCATTGACCATGATTAGGACTTGTTCAAACATATGCTCAATCCTTGTTCGCTTATCAGCGATGCAATGCTAATGCGGTAACCTCGGCCATTTTGGCACATTCTCTCTTGGGTTTGCTTGGGGGCTCCCTTGAATACACTAGTGGATGGTATACTTGAAAGGGTTGGTAGATTTAACCGACTGCAGATATCTTGTCCATATGCTCGGCGATCTTATTATATGGTCATCTTAGGAACGCCCAATAGTCCCCTCCAAACAATGCATCAGCATGTCCTTGTTGCTCAGATGTTAGTGCTCCATAGAAGCTAGCCGCCAATTCTTCATCAGTCAGACAATGGTTTTGATTTGTTGCCAAGCACTGCTTATACCTTTTCCAAGCTACTACCAAAGGTTCTCCCGGCACCCTTTTCAAATTGCAGATGTTATTTTATAAATTTTGCTTGTTGGGCGCTTTATAGAAGTTCATAAGGAAACTCTCTGTACTTCTTCCAATTAGAACAAACATCTGGTGGGAGAATTGACCACCATTCTGCAGCCTCACTCCGGAGAGTCATGGGGAAAGCTTGAAGAGTCATGGTCTCCCAAGCAGGATGTCTTGTCCCAAGAACCCCCTTATCATTTGAGTAAAATTCTACAGGTGAGTTTGGGGGTCTTTGGACTCTTGTCCATAAAACAAGGCTCGCCTTTGCAATGTCTCTAATAAGTCAATTGCGACATAGAGCTTTTGTTCAGTCATGGTGCCAACCAACTTGCCAAGAGGCTAAACAGCAAAAACAAAAGGTAAAAGTAAAATACAAGAGAGTTTAGAAATTAACAATAGAACTAATTAATAGTGAAATCATGTCAAACCTAGCTGTATTCCCCGGCAACGGCGCCATAATTTCTGACATGATATTCTCATTCTAATAAGAAGCAGTCACTATCAGTAATTAACCTATCCAAAAGGTAGAATCGAATCCACAGGGAATACAGTGTTTGACTACGAGAATTTGGTATCAATTGTTTCTAGTATCTATAACTAAAATCACTAAATTGGGGGTTTTGTAATTCAAGAACAAAGTAAAAGAAATACTATACTACGATGCGAGAAAACATTCGATTTTAGGGAGAACTTGGGAATTGTGTTCCCCATGGTTCGTTGACTTAATTAACCTAGACAATATAACAAGAATTAAAGATTCGCATGCAGGATGATAACTTAAGTTCTTCCAGCCCTCTTGTGAAGGTGAAAGTCGAATTTCACCATGGCGCTTGGTCGGCAACCATGGTGTGCCAAAGAATCGTTACCTATTGTCCCAGTCAACCTCTCCTTGGTCAGGTTTGGTTGACAAACGAGAACACATCAATCGAATTCTGTCATCTGTTTCTCTTTTCCTATTCATCACTACATTGGTCAGGATCGTGATTGTAGGCAGGATTTGGTATTGGCTACCACCAGACAACAGGCCTAACGATGAGAAATAGATAATACATGCAAAATCCTAATCATAGAGATGAATTAACCTAGGCCATTTCGAGTCAACTACCCATGGGTCCTACAACCCCAAGTTGTGGGTGCTTAGCAACTCATGACTAAGGCAAAACCAACAAAAATGTAAATATAAGACATGATTGAGAATTTTACCCAAGGCAATGAAGATTGAAGACACTACCAATTGCAAACCAAAAGCTTGATAGATTGATAGTAAGCACAAAATAAGATTTATAATGCCCAAAATTGGGCTTTCCAAGAGAAAATGTGAGACTAAGCTAAAAACCTAAAAGTTGTCTTCAAAGTAACTTCAAAGATGATGTTTTCTTCTCAAATTCGAATCTTCTTCAATAAAATCCTAACTTAAACTATTTATAGTGTTTACAAAATAACCCTAAAAATTATACAGGAAAGACAGATGGCAGTTGGTACGCCTTGCGAATATGACTCGTATGGTGACCTACGATTCATAATCGGGGTCTTGTATCAGGTTCTTGGCATCTTAGACTCAACTGTTATGACCTACTAGTATGAGTCGTAGCTTGGGCTATGACTCGTATGCTCCTCTTGTAGTCTAGGACTTAAGTTATTGATCCAAAGTTTGGGCTCTGTGATTCCAGCTACGAGTACCTATACGATTCATAGTGAAACCTACGACTCGTAAGGTGGCCTCATAGGGTTGACCTCCACTTAGGAGATTTCTGATTTTTTCATCTCTGTTTCTTGCTACGATAGCACCCCAAAACTCATAGCTTGGGTTACGACTTGTAAGTGAACTCGTATATCCTTTGCTTCAGCAAAATTTGCAAGTTTTCTCTAAAATCATGCCAACCTAACTTTTCTGCAAGAACAACACAGAAACATATAAAAATCATAAAAAGTCGTATTAAGAACCCACAAAATCCCTTATTTTAGGCATCAAATTTGTTGTAATTGACAGCACATCAGTCCACTACCACCCATATAGAATCAAAACTACCAATATTAGGAGGTAAACTAACCATTAAATCCATGGTAATGCATCCCCACTTCCACTCGGAATAGGTATCCTTTGTAACTCCCCACTCGGTCTCAAATGCTTACATTTAACCTGCTGACATGTCAAACACCTAGCTACAAACCCTGATAATCCTTGTTCATGCAATACCGCCAGTTATTTTGGTTCAAATCATGATACATTTTCGTTGTCCCTAGATGAATAGAATATCTAGCACAGTGAGCCTCATCTAGGATCAACCTAATCAAATCACCCACCTTAGGCATACAAATTCTTCCCCTGATCATCAATACACCCTCTAAATGACGTTTGGCTTCCTTAGCCCCCCTTTAATCACCTTGTCATGAATCTGACATAGTTTTTCATCCTAAAACTTACGACTCCTAGTCTAATCCATCAATGAGGAACGAGCCTCCACATAAGCAAGTACACCACCATCCTCAGAAATCTGCAATCTCACCAACTTACTAGCTAATATCTAAATCCCTAGCCAAGGGTTTCTCATTAACCCTAATAGCCGCAAGACTCCCCATGTTAAAAGATTTTCTACTCAATGCATCAGCCACCATATTGGCTTTACCCGAGTGATACATGATGGTCAAATTATAATCCTTCAGGAGTTCAATCCACCTCCTCTATCTCAAATTCAAGTCCGTCTGGCTAAAGATCTACTGTAAGTTGCAATGGCTGGTGATGAAATTACAATAAACACCATATAGATAATGCCTCCACAGCTCCAGCACAAACGCAATAGCTTTCAACTCTAAGTCATAGGTAGGGTAGTTCTTCTCATGAGTCTTCAATTGTCTATAGGAAAAGGCAATCACCTTTCCTTTTTGCATTAAGACTCCACCCAAGCCAGCCCCAAATGTATCACAATACACCATAAAGCTAACACCCTCCTCCGACAAGGTCAAAACAGGAGTTGTGATCAATAATACCTTGAGCTTTTGAAAGCTCTCTTCATACCCTTCCAACCAATGGAATGGAACATTCCTCTGAGTGAGCCTGTTCTATGGAGGTGCTATAGAAGAAAAGCCCTGAACAAACCGCCTATAATAACTAGCTAGGCCTACAAAACTATGAATCTCGATAGCCGAAGTAGGACTAATCCAACCTCGAACCACCTCAATCTTTGCTGGATCAATGCGAATACCCTCTTTAGACACAATATGACCCAGAAATACCCTCGAACTCAGCCAGAATTCACACTTGGAGAACTTAGCATACAACATCTTCTCTTTAAGCCGTTGAGCACAATTCTCAAGTGTTGCTCATGGTTCTCCATGGTCTTGTAGTAGACCAATATATAATCAATAGAGACAACAACAAAAGAATCCAAATATGGTCGGATACACCATCTATTAAATCCATAAATGTTGTTGAGGCATTATTCAACCAAAATGACATAATAAGGAACTCATAGTGCCCATACTTCATTTGAAAAACTGCCTTATGGATGCTATAAACCTTGATCCTTAGCTGATAATATCTGACTCTTAAATCAATCATAGAAAATACGGCTGAACTTTTGAGCTGGTTAAATAGATCATCAATCCTAGGAAAATGATACTTATTTCTTGATCGATAATCAATACACATTCTCATAGAACTGTCCTTCTTTTTCAGAAACAAGACAAGGGCACCCCACGGTGATACACTAGGGCGTATGAACCTTTTTCTCAACAAATCTTAGACCTTCTCTTTTAGATCCTTCAACTCAGTTGGAGCCATACGATATGGAGGAATAGAAATGGGCTTAGTGCCTAGCTCAAGAGTAATAGCAAAGTCAATATCCCTGTCAGGAGGAACTCTAGGAAGGTTTGTAGAAAACACATCAACAAACTATCGAATAATAGGAAAAGACTCCATCGGTAGTGGCTCAACACTAGTATCATGAAAGAATGCTAAATAAGCAAGAAACCTCAATCCACTAGTTTCTGTGCCCTAAATTAAGAAATGACTTTATTGGGGTAGGAACCACTTGAACCCTATCATAAAATACTCGATCTACCTAGAATGGCTAAGGTCACAGTCTTAGCATAACAATTAAGAATAGCCTAATGACGAGAAAGCCAATTCATTCCCAACATAATACCAAAATAAACCATATGAAGAATAATCATGTCAACCTAAGTATTAGAACCATCAAACGAGATAAGACATGATCAGTAAACCAAATCCACCACTAAAGGATCACCTACAAGGGTAGATACATGCATGGGCATAGGCATATGCTCACATAACAAGTCAAACTTGGCAAAGAAATATGTAAATACATAAGATTAAGTGGATTCAAGATCAAATAATACCAATGTAAGCATGTGATAGACTGGTACAATACCTATAATAACAACATTTGATGCCTTAGCCTCAGCCTCCTAAGAAAAATATAAAAGTGCCCGCCTCTACCACCAACTACCCGAGCAGAACCTCTACCTCCCTACTATCCCGCTGTATCACCTGTAACCCTATATGGAGTACACGCACCTCTACCTGGTTGCCCCTATCATAACCCTTAGTCTGAGGGGCTATATCTCTAGCTGAAGGAGCCTTATCCTGACTGGTGCTACTGAATAGAAGTGGTGTGGCCCTGCTTGAGTCTGATGAGGGCAATATGTAAGCATATGGTTTAGAGAGCTACCCCCATAACATAACCTCAGGTGAAGAGAGGATTGAGAAGATAGAGGGCGAATATTGTAACCACCTCGGCCTGCAGGCCTTCGCTGAAAGATGGAAGATCCTTGACTATGACTAAATGAACCACCAGGGCCTTGACCACCCTCTAAAGCTAATGCACTGTCAAAATACAGTAGATTTGATGCCTAAAACTTGAGATTTTGTGTCTTCTCAATGTGACATTTACGAATTTTATGTGTTTTTGTGTTTTTTTTGTAGGAAAAGTAGGTTGACACAATTTTGGAAAGATTGTGGATTTTTTTGGTTTTTTTTGCAGACTTACGAGACTCTCTATGAGTCGTAGAGTCATCTACAAGTTGTAGAGTTGGTTTCATAGGGATTTCCAGTATTGGCTGAAAGTCTGAAATTTTGAGGTTGAGCAACACAAGACCTTTTTATGATTCGTACTCCACTCTACGAGTCGTACTGAGAGGTTTCGTAGAAATTTCCAGTGTTGGACCAAGTAATGTAGATATCGGATACTAGAGGTCAATACGAGTCGTAGATCAGACTATGACTCATGAATATGTTTCGTAGCTGTGAAGTCTAATGTTTAAGAAGATGAACACGAAAGCCTGATTATGACTCATAAACCTTGTTATGAGTCGTAACTGCGAGTCGTAGCAGCAACCGATCAATTTTTCTAATATTTTTAGGGACTTGTTTGTAAATACTATAAATAGTAAATATTAGGTCATTAGACGAAGTTTTTCATAGTTTTTGAGAGATTACAGCAGACTTTGATAGAGAGTACGAAATTAGAGCATATTTAGGGTTTTAGACTTAGAAACTAAATATTGGAGAAGAGAATATACTTGTGGATTCATTGCATCTTTCAACCTTGTGATTCTTAATACAAATTGGATTTTCTTGTTCTTTAATCTTTTGGGTAAGAGATTAATTATGTTTTCTCAATTCATAGTTTCTTTATCTTCCCATAGCATAAGTGGCTAAATCCACAACTTGGGGCTGTGGGAACTATGAAGATCTAACCAAGTAGACCCAAATTATTTGCAATTCTTAGAATAGGTATTTGCATGTATTAATCAAATCTCTTCATTTTGAATATTTTCTAGTGATGGCCAACATTGGAACTCGCTTAGTGTTACCTTCCTGATCTAGGTGGTAATGAATAGGAAAAGAGAGTGATTAATAGAATTTGATGATGTGTTCTCATTAATCAACCAAACTAGACCAAGGGGATGTTAACTGGACTATGGGTAATGGTTAGTATAGCACACTATGGAGATAGGCCAAGTCCCATAGTGAAATTCGACCTTCATCTTTATCCACAGGGTTGGAAGAACTTAGATTATTGTCCTACATGCAATATTCTAGTTAAGAATTGTGATTTCCGGAGATGTTGCGTTACTAAATAATGGGGAAAACAATACCCAAGTTGCTCTCACTATTGATTGTCTTCCATTTTAGTTAGTTTAGTTTGAATTCTTATAAATCATTGCAAACCCCCCTCTTTTTGAGAATTGAATTAGTTAATACTTGAATTGTTTATCGGTGAATAAATTTGAAAAGACTCTGTATTCTCTGTGGGATTCAACCCTAACCTTGGTTAGGTTTATTACTTTGACAATGATCACTTTGACCTCAAAAGAGAGGTATATCTTAAGCATGATCAAAGAAAATGGCGCCGTTATCGGGGAATACGATGAGACTTTGATTGAATTCACTAGTAGCATAATTCGAGTATTAATTTCTTAGTTCTCTTGTATTTTACTTTTTTTGTTTTTAATTTCTTTTTAGTTTCTTTGCAGGGTATACAAGTTTTGTATGCCCAACACAAGGAGTCAAGGCATTTCCTTAGCTTCGATTGACTTAGAGATCCAACAATTTACAAGAAGAATGGCTCAAACAAATGCTAATATCACGATTAATGAACCTATGAATCAGAATGTTGATATTGATGAGGATGACAATCCACCTCTTTGGAGAATAAGCCACAACCTAAGGACTTCAATGAGAATGCTTATGGATGGAATCCATATAGATTAAATCCCATTGCCATGGATGTAATGGGAGCTATAGTGTTGCCACCACTATCACCCGATACTAAGTTCACGATTTTATGTGGATTGTTTCAAATGCTTCAAAATCATGTTTTGTTTGCAGCTCTACCATCTGAGGATCCTCGTATCCATCTGCATAATGTAGCTTTTGTTTGCAAGAGTGTAATAGGGACTCAAAATCTTTCCATGGATGTTGTCGGATTGCATGTTTCCCCATTATCTCTTACGAGTAATGCAGCGGTGTGGCTATCTGAGCTCCCATAAAGTTCGATCACGAGTTGGATGACTTTACAAAAGGCTTTTTGGGAAAGGTACTTCCCGAGGTTAAAGAAGCTCAAATTAAAAAGATCAAATCACTAATTTTGAGGAATTACCTGGTGACTCAATTAGTACAATGTGAGAGAGATTTTACAAAGTGTTTGAGAAGCATCCTAGACCACAAGATAGTAGATGATGCATTGGTAGAGATCTTTTGTCATGTCCTAGATGAGAATAGCCAAGCTTGTGTTGATACGAAAATTGGGGGGCATGTTTTTAGATCAACCTTTCGCAAGGACTGCCGAACGAATGGAACAAGTGGTCAAAACTAATTGTGCATAGGGAAACAAAAGAAAGCTTTGAGGAGTTCATGTGTTGTTAATGTTGGTTAAAGTAAGCTAAGATCAATAAGGAGATCATACAACAACTTGCTCAACTCTGCACAAGCATGGATGTGGTGATTAAGCAAAATCAAGAAAGATTGCATGCGGTAGCCCATCAACCTCCTCGAGCGCCCGTGTATGATGAGCTTTATTATGATGAGGGTGATTGCTTTGTGAGTGATCAAGCGGCGGGTTTTCGGACCAATGCCCAAGGGTCCAACTAATACTATTGGCATCAAGGTTTCAGGAACCAAGGTTGGAACTACAATAGAGAAGGAGCTTATAGAGATAACCGAGGTGGTTATTATGAGAGGAATAGGGGTCCTAAAGCAGATTGGGCTAGAATACATGGTGTTAGAATTGGTCCATATGTGCCACTCCATAATTGTGATACCGGGGCAAGCAACTCTAGGATTGAAGAGATATTTGACCGTTTGTTAAAGAAAGCCGAGACCCAAGATGAAACTCTAAGGGGAATGAAGTCTGATATTTCAAGTATAAATCAAAAGATAGAGTCTCATTTGATGCCCATTAAGCAACTTGAGTAACAATTTTGTCAAGTGTCTACTCAATTAAATCAACGCCAGAAAGGTACATTGCCAAGTAATACGGTTCAAAATCCAAAGAATACAAGGGAATGTATGGCGGTGACAACTAGAGGTGGCAAGAGTACCATCGATCCTCTTATACTGGTTGAGGTAGAAGATGCTTGTGAGAAGGTAGTTGCGGATAAGGATGTTATTGAAGGAGAATATTGTGTAAAGGATAAGGTAGGTGAAGCGGTTGAAGAGCCGAAGACGTATAAGACCATCCCAAGGCCTCCTCCTTCTTTCTCTCAAATACTCAAGAATAGGGAGGAGAAAGGCAAGTTCAAACATTTCCTCTTAATGCTTAAGCAACTATCCATCAACATCCTTTTGATTGAAGCTTTAGAGAAGATGCCGGGTTATGTAAAGTATATGAAAGACTTAGTTATGAAGAAACGAACTGTGAGTCAAGAGATCTCTAAAGATCTCTAATATTATAGTGCCATCACTACTAAGTCATTGGCTCAAAAGCGTGAGGACCCAGGTGCTTTCACTATACCATGCACTATAGGAGATGTAGAGTTTGCAAGAGCACTTTGTGATTTAGGTGCTAGTATCAACTTGATGCCTCTTGTAATTTTCAAGAAGCTCGATTTTGGGTACTCCTACTCCTACTAAGATGCGATTGTTAATGGTAGATAGAATAGTCAAGAAACCTGTGGGGATTTTATGATGTGTTGGTAAAAGTTGAAAATTTTCATTTTTCCTACAGAATTTGTTATTCTTGATTGTGAGGTTAATTTTATAGTTTCTATTATTTTGGGGAGGCCTTTCTTAGCTACTGGTCGCACCTTGGTTAACATGGAGAAGGGTCTGCTCATGTTCAGATTTAGTAAAGATGAGGTCATGTTCAATGTGTGTCAAGAAGTAAGGAAGTATAGTGATGTGAGAGTGGTTTCAGTTATCGAGACGGTTGATGATGATGAGTCAGAGGTACCAGTTGAGCTGCCATTGGGTGTTGAGACTTTGGAGGCAGTATTGAATAAACTTTGACAGTAATGGTATCCCAAACTATGAAGAGACAGTAAATGCTCTAGTGGTGTCTTTCAGTCCGAGACGTCAAACTAAACTAGAGCTAGATTTGTAGACTCGGCAGGCACTACCCACAAAGCCCTCCATAGGAATCCCACTGGTGTTAGAGCTGAAAGCACTTCCATCACATTTGAAATATGCATTCTTGGGTGTTAACAACTCTTTTCTAGTCATAACAACTACAGACTTGATTGATGAGCAATCTGATGCCCTTGTAACAGTGCTCAAATAATTTAAAAAGCATGATTACAGATATTATTGGTATCCCTCCTGGGGTATGTACATATAAAGTCCAGTTAGTCAAAGACTACAAATCATGCATTGAGCATCAAAGACACCCAAATCCTCCCATGAAAGAAGTTGTTCGCAAAGAGATTATTAAATGGTTGGATGCAGGAGTAATTTAGACAATCGCCGATAGCGAATGAGTGAGCCCGGTACAGTGTGTTCCAAAGAAAGGTGGTATCAAAGTGGTGCCAAATGCTAATAATGAATTGATCCCTATGAGGCCAGTCACAGGATGGAGAGTGTGTATGAATTACAAAAAGCTTAATACCTTGACAAAGAAGGATCATTTTCCTATGCCATTCATGGATCAGATGCTTGATAGACTTGCAAAAAAAAGGTGCTACTATTTTCTCGATGGGTATTCTGGCTATAATCTGATCATCATCGCTCCAGACGATCAGGAGAAGACCACATTTACATGTACCTATAACACCTTCGTATTTGAGAGGATGCCATTTGGGTTTTATAATCCCCCAGTAACATTTCAGAGATACATGATGTCCATCTTCTCAAACATATTAAAGTCTTCATGGATGATTTCAGTATGGTTGGAAACTCATTTGCGAATTTCTTGGCACACTTGCATGATGTGTTGCAAAGCTGTGTAGAAAGTCATCTGGTGGTTAACTGGGATAAGTGTCATTTCATGGTTAAAGAGGGTATTGTGTTAGGTCATAGAATATCAGGCAAAGGAATTGAAGTTGACCGAGCTAAATTTGAGGTGATTGATAAGCTTCCACCACCCATCTCAGTAAAAGGTGTGAGGAGTTTCTTGGGACATACAGGGTTCTATTGAAGGTTCATAAAAAACTTCTCTAAAATTTCACAACCATTGTGCAAGTTATTGGAAAAAAGATGCTAAGTTCATGTTTGATGATGTATGTATGCAAGCCTTTGAAGAGTTGAAGAACAGGTTGATCTCAGCACTAATTATTATGGCTCCAGACTAGTCGAAGCCCTTTGAAATGATGTGTGATACAAGTGGGGTCACTCTAGGTGTTGTATTGGGACAACGCAAGGAGAAAATATTATACCCAGATATTATGTCAGTAAAGCCCTAAATACAATCCAAAAGAATTACACTGTCACAGAGCAAGAACTACTTGCATTGGTCTTCGTATTCGAAAAGTTCTGTTCATATTTGGTGGGAGCCAAAGTGGTGGTCTATACAGACCAATCAACACTTAAATATTTGATGACTAAAAAGGATGTAAATCCAAGGTTGATGAGATGGGTACTCCTCTTTCAAGAGTCCAACTTTGAGGTCATTGACAGAAAAGGGACAAAAAATCATGTTGCAGATCACCTATCCAGATTGAAAGATGGGGCAATGATGAAATTTGATGATGGACTGGAGATAAATGATTCCTTTCTGAATGAGAGAGTATTGGCTGCATCGCATGATATTATACCTTGGTGTCCAGACTATGCAGATTATTTGGTGAGTGATATTATGCGACCCGACTTAAACACACATCAACGTAGGAAATTTATGCATGATGTAAGGAAATTCTTTTGGGATGACCCATACTTATTCCGTGTATGTGCTGATGGGATTATTCGTCGTTGTGTTCTTGAGGTTGAAATGATGTGTATACTTGAGGCATGCCATTCGTCACTGGTTGGTGGACATCATATTGGGATTCGAACAGCCCATAAGATTTTACAATGTTGGTATTATTGGCCCACAATCCACGAAGATGCCCATGACTATGCCAAAGCTTGTGATAGGTGCCAAAGAGAAGGTGGGGTTACTCGCAAGCAAGAGCTCCCTCTAAATCCAATTTTGGTGATTGAGTTGATTGATATGTGGGGAATAGATTTCATGGGACCATTTGTTAGCTCACATGGAAATAAGTACATCCTAGTTATTTTGGATTATGTATCAAAGTGGGTGGAGGCAGTGACTCTACCTAACAATGAGGGTAAAAGTGTCACAACATTCCTAAAAAGGAACATCTTCTCGAGATTTGGTACTCCTCAGGCTATTATCAGTGATGGAGGTTCTCATTTTTGCAATAGACTTTTTATATATCTTCTTGAAAATTATGGAGTAAAACATAGGGTTGTGATGCGTTATCATCCCCAAACAAGTGGGCAAGTGGAAGTGTCAAATAGGGAAATTAAACAGATTCTAAGACTGAATGCAAACCAAACAAATTGGTCTCAAAAGCTAGATGATGGATTATGGACATGGACTAATTCAAGACCCCTGTAGGCATGTCCTGGTATCAATTATTTTTGGAAACATGTCATTTGCCCGTGGAACTTGAGCATAAAGCAATATAGGCATTGAAGAAGTTGAATCTAGATTGGAATGATGTAGCTACCTCTAGATTGAGCCAACTCAATGAGCTTGATGAGTTTCGATTGAAAGCATATGAGAGTTTGGCCTTGTATAAGCAAAGAATGAAAATACAACATGACCGCCACATAAAAAATCGCCAATTCACACCAGGGGATTTGGTTCTACTCTTCAATTCCAGATTAAAGTTGTTCCTTGGGAAGCTCAAATATAGATGTTTAGGACCCTTTCAGGTAGCACGCATCTTTGATCATGGGGCCATTGAATTGGAAAGACAACATGGAGGCACTTCCAAAGTAAACAGCCCAAGGGTCAAGCCACACCTTGGAAATGTAGAAGAGATCAAGATGGTTGAAGAATAGGATCTTGGGGAAGTCTAAGTACTCAAGTTAGTTATGTTGTGTCGCGATTAAAAATCATGCGTTGCTTGGGAGGCAACCCAAGGTGGATAGGCGCTTGGGCACCAAGCTATGTTTTTGGCCCCTACGATTATATTTTTGCTTGATTTGGTGCATTGAGGACAATGCACTACTTTTTCGATAGGGTGTGGGTAGTTATGGGCCTTGGTGAAGTCTGAGTAGTTTATGGTACATAACTACCCCAAATTTTGATCCCAAGATTTTCTTGCATGTATTTTTTTTCCTCTTGGATATTTAATTTTTGTTGAACCAGCATGTCTAGAATGTTTAGATAATATATGTGGCATATAGTTCTTATACTTATGGCATATAGCTTGTTTTTGATATTTTATGTTATGAATTGAAAAATGGTGCCCACCAAAAATATTTTGATTAGTAGTTAAATTGTAACCTTGCGTGTTTTGGTGTTTGACAATATTTATCTTGATAAGTGAGGGAAATTGAGATATAAAGCATTATGATCTATGAGTTTCTTGTTGATAATGTATGCAATGTCAGGTGTGAGTGAGCTTATTTTACCATATTCATGCATATTTTGTATTAATTTAGAACTTGCCCTGTTACTCTAAGTTGAATTGTAGATTAAATGGATTAGGAGGTGATCCTAGGCCTTTGTTCTTTAATTAGTCCACTTTAGCCTAAAATAACCAACCAAATGATGTTTTATCCCTTGTTCCAAATATTTCAGCCTTGCATGTACCACTTCTTTATGAAATACCTATTTAGCCTAGCCTTGTCTGGTGATGAACATTGAAGTTGTCCCTGGTCTATCCTTGAGCATTGTGAACCTTGACTGAGGTAAATTTCCCAAGTTGAGGGTAACTACCAAGAGTGGCCCTAGTTTGGGGAATAGATACAATTTACTTCAATATAGGCTAAAAGCCTAAGTTGAGGGTGGCCAATGTAGAGGTAAAATCATAAAAATAAAGTGGTGAATTGAGAAAGAGTAAAAAAGAAGAACATGGTGTATTGGGAGAAAGAAAAAGATGCCTTAGATTGAGATTAAAAGAAAAATAGTTTGTGAAAATGAGGCAAAAGCTGAAAAATGAGAAGAAAATACCCGAAAAAGCTTAAATATGAAGAAAAGGGAGAATAAGGTGAAATTGATTGAGTTGGTAAGGTGAAAAAAAACATGGTTCAAGGATGGTCTTTAGTCACTATGTTTCCAAAATACCCTACCAAAGCCCCATGAGCCTACGTTACAAGCCTAGAAAGTCCTAGAGTGATCCTAGTCCGACTAGTTGAAAATCTGAGTCATGAGCATATGGGCAAGCCTATAGTATTAATCATGTGCATGACTATCTTTGTGAGTGAGTGTGCTTGCATAGTCCCAAAGTTAATCTTGAAATCATCATTTATTGTTTTATTTGAGACTTCTTTCTGTGAAGGCATCTGCATTGCATTGTTAGGTATTTGACTTTGACGTTTTGTCAAAATACAACACATTTGATGCCTAAAACAAGAGATTTTGTGAGTTCTTAATGTGACTTTTTATGGTTTTTATGTATTTTTTGTTGTTACTGCAGGAAAGGTAGGTTGGCATGATTTTGAGAGAAAGTTGTAGATTTTG
Source organism: Solanum clarkiae (assembly GCA_011800125.2). Classification (NCBI taxonomy): domain Eukaryota; kingdom Viridiplantae; phylum Streptophyta; class Magnoliopsida; order Solanales; family Solanaceae; genus Solanum; species Solanum clarkiae. Next base: position 16,533 of record JAABOM020065652.1, on the reverse strand, counting down.
CTGAAGTATAGGACATATGATCCTTCCTACGATTTGTGGCCCAAGCTACGAGTCGTAGGGTGATCTCGTAGCAAGGAACATTGAGCAATTATCAGAAATCTACTAAGTAGAGGTCAGCCTTACAAGGACGCTCTACGACTCATATAGGTGGGTTCATAGCAAGAAACAGAGAGCCAAAATTTTGGACCAAGGACTGAAGGCCTAGACCACAAGAGGAGCACACGAGTCATAGCCCAAGCAACGACTCGTACCAGTGGGTCATAACAGTCAAGTCCAAAATGTAAAGTGCCTGATACAAGACCCCAATTATGACTCGTAGGTCACCCTACGAGTTGTACCTGTGCGACGTACCTGCTGCCAACTATCTTTTCTGTTTAATTTTTTGGGTTGAATTAGTAACTACCATAAATACTTTATGATAGGGTTTATTTTAGAGGGACCGGGCGTGAAGCTTAAGAAAAAGACACTTTGAATATTCTCTAGAACATCTTTAGGGTTTAAGGTTGGTTTCAAAGTGTAATTGAAAAACCCACTTTTGGGGATTGCAAGACACATACATTGTATTCATTCTCCATTCATCAAAGATTGTGGTTTGAAATTTGTGGTGCTTTTATTCTTTATTGCTTTTGGTATGTCATTTATTTGCATCATTGTTGGTTTTTCCTTAGCCATGAGTAGCTGAGCACCCACAACTTGGGGGTGTGGGAACCATGGGTAATTGACTTAATATACCTAGGCATTGTGCATTTCTATGATTAGGGTTTTGCATGTGTTGTTTATTTTCCTTTATTATGATTGATGTTTGGTGGTGGCCAACACCAAACCCTGCCTACTATCATGATCCCGACCAAGGTAGTGACGAATAGGAAAAAGGAAGTAGATGATAGGATCCGATTGATATGTTCTCGTCTAATCAACCAAATCTGACCACGGGGAGGTTAACTGGGAAAATGGGTAATGGTTAGCTGGCACATCATAGTTGTTGATCAAGCTCCATAGTAAAATTCGACCTTTACCTTCACAAGAGGGCTGGAAGAACCTAAGTTACCATCCTGCTTGCGAATTCCCAATTAGAGTTATGTTTTCTAGGGTAATTGAGTTAACGAACCATGGGGAACACAATTCCTGAGTTGTCCCTAAATTTGAGAATTCTCTTGCATTGTTAGTATAGTGTTTACTTTTAGTTTGTTCTTAAATCACAAACCCCCCTCCCCCTCTCCCCCTCCCCCATTTAGAGATTTTAGTTATCGATGCTTGAAATGATTGATAGTGAATTCTTATAGTCAAGACATGTATTCCTTGTGAATTCGACCCTAACCTTTGGTTAGGTTAATTACTGACAGCTACTGCTTTCTTATTGGAGCATGAACATCAGGACATCAAAAAATTAGGGTGTGGTTGCCGGGGAATACGGCTAGGTTCTTGACTTTATTTTACTGTTAGTTAGTTCAAGTATAAATTTCTAGATTCTCTTGTATTTTATTTTTATTGTTGTTTTTGTTGCTTGATTTTATTTGCTGGGTGTACTAGGTTGTATGCCGAACACAAGGAGCCAAGGAAATCCCTTAGCTCCGATCAATTTGGAGATCTATCGACACTTTAGAAGAATGGATCAGGCGAACGAGGATATTGTGGTTGAGGAAGAAATTAATATGAATGATGATATGAGAAGAGAAGAGAATCCACCTCTGAGGGATGATAGGCCACAATTTAGGGATTTCAACGAGAACGCTTATGGTTGGAATCAATATCGCTTGAACCATATGGCCATGGACATTACTAGTGCTATAGTGTTGCCTCTATTACCGGCAGACGGTAAGTTCTCAGTGTCAAGCGGATTACTTCAAATGCTCCAAAACCGTGGGTTGTTCATAAGTCTACCTTCATAGGATCCCCATCGGCATCTCCATAATGTTGTCTTCTTCTGCAAGAGTATCATAGGGACACAAAATCTTTCTCTTGATGTCATTGGTTTGCTGGTGTTTCCATTGTCGCTAACTGGTAATGCAGCTGTGTGGTTGTCAGAGCTTTCTTCGAGTAAATAACAAGTTGGGCAGAGCTTCAGAAAGTGTTTCTAGAGATATATTTCCCAAGATCAAAGAAGCGTAAGCTCAAACATCAAATAAATAATTTTGAGTAATTATCGGGTGACTCTATTAGTACTACGTGGGAGAGATTCACCAAATGCTTGAGGATGATTCTCGAACATAAGATTGTTGATGATGCCTTGGTTGAGATTTTCTATTGGGCGCTTGACGAGAATAGTCAAGCTTGTGCCGACACAATTATGGGAGGCATGTTTCTTGACCAACCTTTTGCATTGGTAGCTGCAAGGATGGAGGAAATGGTTAAAACCAATAGGGCATGGGGTCAAAGAGAGCGAAGTTCAATGAAGACTTCTTGTGCGGTCAACACCAACAATGAGCAAGCAAAGGTCAATGAAGATATCATAGAGCAACTTGCTCAACTTCGCACGAGTATGGACTCGGTCTTAAAGCAAAACCATGCAAGTGTTCAAGAGGTCACCCACCAACCTCCTAAGGCTCCTATGCATGAGATCCATTCTTTGATGAAGATGCTTGTTTCGTGAGTAACCAAGCGGTAGGTTTCTGGAATAACCCCCAATGGTCCAACTTAGACTATTGGAGGCAAGGTTCTAGGAATCAAGGTCGGAACTACAATCATGATGGTACTCATAGAGACAACCGAGGTGGCTACTATGAAAGAGAGAGAGTGCCAGATACTGAATGGGGTAAAAGAGATGGCTACAGAAATAGTCCTTATGTGCTGCCCCACAACCGTAATGTCGTGCCAAGTACTTCGAGGCTTGAAGAGATGTTTGACAAGTTGTTGAAACGAGCTGACCACCAAGATAAGACCTTGAAGGGAATGAAATCGGACATATCAAGCATAAACCAAAAGATAAGTCTCATTATGTGGCGATTAAACAACTAGAACAACAATTTGGGCAAGTTTCTTCGCAATTGAACCAACTCCAAAAGGGCACCTTACCAAGGAATATGGTTCAAAATCCTAAAAATGAAGGGCATTGTATGTAAGTCATGACTCATGGTGATAAAAACCACATCAACTCACCAGTACCAGATGCTATGGATGAAAGCTGTAAGGAGAGTGTCAAAGAAGAAACCAAAGCGCACTGCATGAAAGAGCAACCAAAAAAATATAACACCTTTTCAAGGCCCCCTCTACCTTTTCCCTAAAGGCTTGGGAAGAGAAAAGAGGAAGGTAAGTTTGAGCAGTTTTTAGCAATACTTAAAAAATTATCAGTGGACATTCCTTTGGTTGAAGCTCTTGAGAGGATGCTTGGGTACGCTAGATGGATGAAGGACCTAGTCAAGAAGAAGCAAGAAGTTAGCCAAGACCTCTCCCAAAATTTTCAATACTGCAGTACCATCACCACAAAGTCTTTGGTGCAAAAACGTGAAGACCCTGGTGCATTCACCATACCGTGCACTATTAGAGAGCTTGCATTTGCCAAAGCACTATGTGATTTGGGAGCCAGCATTAACTTGATGCCTCTTGCCGTGTTAAGAAGGCTAGGTTTGGGCACCTCTGTCCCTACCAAGATGCGATTGCTAATGGCAGACAGAACAATCAAGAAGCTTGTGGGCATACTTTATGATGTGTTGGTCAAGGTAGATAAATTTATATTTCCACAAATTTTGTTATACTTGATTGTGAGGTTGATTTTGTAGTTCTTATCATCTTGGGGAGGTATTTCTTAACCACAGGTCACACGTTGGTTAATATGGAAAAGGGCCTGCTTACTTTCAGATTTGGTGAAGAGGTAGTTGTGTTTCAAGTTTGTCAGCAAGATAGAAAGGATTATGGGCTTCAGGTCGTCTCAATGATTGAAACGGGTGATGATAATGAAGTAGAGGTCCCGGTTGAGTTAAGACTAGGAGTTGAACCTTTGGCAGCTGTGTTGATGAATTTTGATGGTAAAAACATTCCTGATTATGAGGAGACGATAAATGCTCTTGGAGTATCATTTGGGCCTAGACAGCATGCCGGGTTGGAATTAGATCTAAGCAACAGGGAAACTCCGCCACAAAGCCTTCTGTAGAAGTCCCACCTGAGTTAGAGTTGAAGGCACTACCAGCGCATCTAAAATATGCATACTTGGGAGAAAATAGTACGCTACCAGTCATAAATGCAACTGATTTAAGTGAAGTACAAGCAGAGGCCCTTGTTTCAGTTCTTAACAAATTGAAAAAGGCTATTGGGTGGACAATTGCAGATATCATTTGCATACCTCTAGGGATATGCACTCATAAAATCCAACTAGTCAAGGATTATAAATTGAGCATCGAATATCAGAGACAGTTGAAGCCCCCAATGAAAGAGGTTGTGTGGAAAGAAATCACCAAGGGTTAGACGTAGGAGTCATCTACCCAATCACCAATAGTGAATGGGTTAGTCCAGTCCAGTGTGTTCCAAAAAAAAACGGTATCACAATGGTGCCCAATGCTAAAAATGAGTTGATTCCCATGCGACCAATTACCGAGTGGAGAGTGTGTATGGATTACAAGAAACTTAATGCTTCCACGGAGAAAGATCATTTTCCTATGCCATTTATGGATCAAATGCTTGATAGACTTGTAGAGAAGGGTTGGTACTGTTTCCTTGATGGATATTCCGGGTATAACGAAATTGTCATTGCACCTAAAGATCAAGAGAAGACAACTTTTACATGCCCATATGGTACCTTTGCATTTAAGAGAATGCCTTTTGGATTAAGTAATACTCCGAAAAAATTTCAAAGATGCATGATGTCTATTTTCTCGGACATGGTTGAAAGCAATGTTGAGGTGTTCATGGATGGTTTTAGTGTGTGGTTGTCCAATCTTTTGAAGAGTGCTTGCTATATTTGCCCGATATGGTTGCAAAGGTGTGTTGAGAGTCACCCGGTGTTGAATTGGGAAAAATTTCACTTTATGGTCAAAGAAGGCATCGTACTGGGTCACAGAATTTTGGGCAACAAAATCGGGGTTGACAAAGCAAAAATTGAGGTTATTAAGAAACTACCGCTATCGATTTCTGTGAAAGGTATCAGGAGTTCTTTGGGTCATGCAGGGTTCTACCATCGCTTTATAAAAGATTTCTCAGATTTCACAACCCTTGTGCCAGTTCTTAGAGAAAGATGTCAAATTTGTGTTCGATGATGCATGTATGCAAGCCTTCGAAGAATTGAAGAGAAAGTTGACTTTGGCACCTATTATCATGGCTCCAGATTGGTCCAAACCCTTTGAACTAATGTGTGACGCAAGTGGGGTGGCTTTAGAAGTTGTTTTAGGGTAATGCAGGGAGAAAATTCTGCATCTTATTTACTATTCCAGCAAGGCACTTAATGTGGCTCAGAAGAATTATACAGTCACTAAACAAGAATTGCTCGCCCTAGTCTTTGCTTTTGAAAAATTCTGGTCATACTTGTTGGGAGATAAGGTGATAGTACACACTGACCACGTAACACTCAAATATCTGATGGCGAAAATAGATACAAAGTCGATACTGATCAGATGGGTACTCCTTTTGTAAAAATTCAACTATGATGTGATTGACAGAAAGGGCTCAGAAAATCAGATAGCCAACCATCTCTCAAGATTGGAAGATGAAGCTATGGTGAAATTTGATGATGGTCTTAATATCTACGACTCCTTCCCTGATGAGCGTGTGTTGGCGCCCTCACATGATCTCATACTTTAGTTTGCAGACTATGCTAATTACTTGGTGAGTGACATAGTGCCTCCTGACTTGAATACCCATCAATGCTACAAGTTCATGCATGATATGAAGAAATTTTTTTGGGATGAGCCATATTTATTTCATATTTGTGCTAACGGGATCATCCGTAGATGTGTTCCCAAGGTGGAAATGATGAGAATTCTTGAAGCATGCCGCTCATCGTTGGTGGGTGGCCATCACAGTGGAGCTCGAGCTACTTATAAGGTACTATAGTGTGGCTATTATTGGCCATCTATATATCAGGATGCTCATGACTATGTCAAGTCTTGTGACAGATGCCAAAGAGAGGTAGGAGTCTCGCAAAGGCAAGAACTCCCTCTTAATCCTATTTTGGTGATCCAGTTGTTTGATATTTGGGGTATCGAATTCATGAGACCCTTTGTTAGCTCCCATGGGAATAAATATATCTTAGATGCTGTTGATTATGTCTCTAAATGGGTAGAGGCAATAGCCTTACCAAATAATGAGGGCAAGAGTGTGTAATCATATAAAATTTATAAAAATATAAATTTTTATATGATTCAAATTATATTAGATTAAAAATATATTAGTCCAAATAAATATTACAGATTAATATAATTGGGTTAATTAATTAAGTCCAATGAAATATAGATTTAATTAAAAGCCCAAATTCATTTATTTGGGCAACAAAAGATGACCCACTTTATTAGGCCCAATATCTTCTCATCCTAAGAGGCCCACTTGATGCCATGTGTCGGATGACGTGGCATGCCAAGTAAAATAAAGAAATTAATAGGATCACACCATATGTCAGAATGTCATGGCATTCCTATCTCAAATCGAAGGCCAATGAAAATACGCCTCAGTGCAATGATGTGTCTCAACCAGTCAAATATCGCCATATCACTTAAAGAGAGCTATTCTTGTCACTTTTCCTGCGCCATGTCACCTTAAATCTGATTGGCCAGAGGAAAGCCTAATTCCATTATAACTCAAGGAGTCCTATTCTTATCACTTTTCCTGTGCTATGTCACCTTAAATCTGAGTGGCCGGAAGAAGGTCTGATTCCATCATGACTCCTCCATTCTACAATTATACAAAAGGGTCCTCATAATTCAAAATTAACATCAAGAATTCTAACAAGAAGACAGAGAGAGCTCATGTATCAAACACACAGATTTCTCAACAAGCAACAAGAAGAATTCAAGAAATCAAGCATTCAAGTTCAAGAACGCATCAAGATCAAGACCACCAGATTCAAGAACAAGCCCAACAGCCCTTGGATTCAAGTATAAGTTAAGATCAAGTTCAAGAAAAAGATCATATCAAGTACAAGTTCAAGTTCATCAAATTCATATATCAAGATCATGACCACCGAATCCAAGATCATGCCCAAAATCCCTTGAATTCAAGTACAAGTCAAGATCAAATCTATCAAGTTTTTCAAGATTCAAGAACAAGATAAAGATCCCTTGAATTTAAATTTGAAAATTCGAATCAGAGGATTCATAGAGATTGTAGAACTCACTCTTTGAAATAAAATAGTACGATTGTTGCAATATTTTTTGTTCCCTGATTATTATTTTCTAAGACGCGAATTTTATTGTCATACAAATTCTGGCACGCCCAGTTGGAAAATTTGTACCTCTCATCTCAACTTTCAAGAATCAAAGAATATTCAAAATAGCTTCCAAGAAAATCAACTCCCAATCAACTTCCTCCAAGATTGCTTATTCCAAGTTCTCCGCTGAAGTAAAGGGAATCCTAGATGTTACTTTTGGAAGTATTAGAGCTATTACAAGGAGCAAAGACACTATGCTAGGACAACAAATACTGCGAGTGTCGTCCACACCAACTCCTGATTTTGGATCTTCAACTCCAAACAAGGTCCTCTACATATGCTTCAGACGAAGGAAACAGTGTTGCTGAGAAGATCAAGAAAACACTTTAGCTCTATATGAGGTCTCTATTTCCAAGAATTTTACTGCAAAGAAAGACCAGGACTCATCCAATGAATCTCCTCCACAAACATCGCATAATGTGAGACCTTTGAAGATCAAATTCCATGATAATCCATCCTAATCTTTTATGCCTCCAATAGTCATGCAAGTGATGACAACTAATGCTTCATCCACGGAGGAACAACTTGCAAGTCTAGGAAAGATGATTGAAGGACTGACCAGGCATATGCTACACCAAGAGTCTCGCATCGATAAGTTGATGGATAAAGTAGATGGCTTATTAGATGGGGAATCTAGCCATGCACCTAGGAAGGGCATTGAGATTCATGAGATTGAAAATCCTGTGAATCAAGCGCCGACTCTTAAGGAGTTGCTAGTTTCTGCCGAAGAAATGATCCCACTTGATCAATTAAAGGAGTTCATTGAAGGGACCATTAAAGACAAGTATGAAGTCTCCACCAAGTCATTCCATATGTATGCCAAGCCTTACACTGCAAGGATTGATAGCCTCAGAATACCTGCCAGTTATCAACCTCCCAAATTTCAGCAATTCGAAGGCAAAGGGAATCCAAAGCAGTATGTTGCACACTTTGTAGAGACATGTAATAATGTTGGGACCTATGGAGATCATCTCATCAAATAATTAGTCCATTCCTTGAAAGGAAATACCTTTGACTGGTACACAGATCTTGAGCCTCATTCCATTGATAGTTGGGAGCAATTGGAGCATAAATTTCTCAATCGCTTCTATAGAACAAGGCGCACAGTGAGCATGGTAGAACTCACAAATACTCACCAAAGAAAGAATGAACCAGTCATTGACTTCATAAATCGATGGAGGAATGCAAGTCTGAACTACAAAGATAGACTTAGTGAAGCTTCTACAATAGAAATATGTACCCAAGGAATGCACTGGGGGCTTCTCTACATCCTATAAGAGATCAAACCTTAAGTTTTGTAAAGATATAGCGTCTTGTGCTCATGATATAGAGTTGAGCATGTCTTCTACCAAAAAAGATGGAATGCTTGTTCATGATCCTCGCAAAGGAAATGATAAGCAGGAACCAAAGAAATGGAGAAAATTTGTGCTAAAAATGATAACAAGGAATCCATGACTATCAATGCATCGCTCGTGAAATTCACTACAAAGGAAAGTAGGAAGCAGAGTGTGAAGACAACTTTCTAGGGGCGTCCAAATCGAAAGTTGACTTCAAAGGAGATGCAAAAAAAGAATACCCTTTTTTGGATTCTACTATTTCTCAAATATTTGATGAGTTGGTTGAATTGAAGTTTATCGAGTTACTAGAGAAGAAATGGCCCAATGAAGCTGGAAAGACTGATGATCCAAACTATTGCAAATATCACTGACTTTTGGGTCATCCTCTTGAAAGTGTTCCGTCTTCAAAGACAAAATCATATAATTGGCTAGGGAAGAGAAGATTGTCCTTGATGATGAGAAAGCTAGTTCTAACCAAATCTCTATCACTTTTGTCTCGCTTGGCCTGATCCAAATATATACATATGAAAAGGAGAAGTCCTTAGTGCCCAACAAAATGAAAACTAATAGAGACAACGATGAAAGTTGGATTCTCATGACTAGGCAGAGACGCAACAAGACAAGTTCACGAAGAGAATTATCTAAAAAACCGACAAGAGGAAGGATGGTGAGGAGACCAAAGAAGCAAAAGCTAGTTAAGCAGCCAAAGAAAGAAAGGGTGGAAGTGCATCACTACCAAAAGGCACGACGTCCTGTGACTTTTAGAGAGTTCTTGATGAGTTAGTTTCACACTGGAACTGCCTAAGACAACAATGAGGTGTCATGTTTTAATACTGATAAAGGAGAGATAGTAGGTGAAAGTTTATCAAAGATGTCTCCAACAGATAAAAAAGAAGCAACAATCCAAACCTCATAAAAAACGTGTCGCTTTTCTTCTAAGAAGCCTGAAGAACCCTCTTCTCAAGAAGCACATGCACGTGATAAAAAAATCACATTTACAGAGGATGATTTCCTATTTGGTGAAAAACTATATAATCGTCCTTTGTACATAATGGGTCACGTGCTAAAGAATAGGATAAATAGAATCTTGATTGATGAAGGATCTGAGGTTAACATTCTGCCCATCCATACATTGAAAGAACTGGGTATTGCGACTGAGGAGGTTATCGAAAGTCGTCTGTTAATATAAGGATTTGATCAAGGGGGGCAGAGGTCTATAGGCTCCATTAAGTTAGAGATACATATTGGTACGTGGTCGATGCAAAGACTTCATACAATATATTGCTTGGTAGGCCTTGGGTACATGAGAACAAAATTGTCTCATCCTCTTACTACTAATGTTTGAAATATCTCCAAGATGGAATTGAAAGGAAAATAGCTGCTGATGATAATCCTTTCATTGAAGATGAGTCACATTGCTGATGCAAAATTCTAGTTGAAGAATTATATTATGAAGGAACAAAAACTCGAAGATGTCAAATCGACCAAGTCCAATGCACTTGTAAGCAAAAGAACTGATGTGGTGGTTAGAAAGATCAAGGCTAGTATAGGGGAGTTGGAGTCTTGTTCAGATAAAGGGAAGATCATGTCCTCGAAAAAGAAGTCAACTTTTGTACCCCACTATGTTCCGAAGGTAAAGAAAGAGGCAGATCAATCATCTGATGTTCAAGGAAATGTACTGGGAGGGCTAGCTCTTCCTATCAAACGCATTGATGCAATCAATTTATCTTCAAAGCTACTGGGAGAGTTTGTGGCTCAAAATCCACCATAGGATATGCCACTCCCTATGAAACGTACAAAGGGCTTTGATCTAAATGCTTACAAGTTATTATAAAGGCTGGATACAACCCTAATGAGCCATCTAAATTAGGGAAACTCCCATCAGATGATGTCACCAGGAAAGTGTGAAGGTTTGGGCTATAGCCAACCACCTCCGATCTGTATTTCCATAAGAAGAGCAACTAACAATTACATCACCATCAAAGATGAGTCTTCTTCTTCTAACAAAAGGCCTTCTATTTTCAACCGACTTGGAAAACCCACTACGAGCACTTCTGTGTTCGAGAGGTTGGGAAAACTGAAGAAAGAAAGTAAGAAGCATCGGAGAAGTTACCTAAGAGTGACAACACTTTCTCCGCTTATCCGAAAGGATGTCCAAAGCACAATTCCCTCTAGGATGAAGCAAAAACTGGGACTCATGGTTGCGTGTGGAGAAGTGCTAGAGGCAAAGACTCAAACCAAGGAACGTAAGGAAGATGGAGAAAGTGTAAGCTCCTCATATCATATTGCAGCTTCGAGGGAGCTAGATGCCTCATCTAAAGTAAAGGTTGATGGAGGATCACAATACACTGCTGGGTGTTACTACGTATCTGTTAGTGAGAATGATCCACAAGAGGAAGAAAATGTTGGAGATGCTCCACTAGAACTGGAAGAAGGAGTGAAAGCCATGATAGATCCTTTAAAGGAAGTTAACCTTGGCACTGATGAAGACCCGAGGCCAACTTACTTAAGCGCTTTTCTAGAAGTTGAGGAAGAAAATTCTTATATGAATCTACTCAAGGAGTATAAAGATGTCTTCGCTTGGAGTTACAAGGAAATGCCTAGCTTAAATCCTAAAATAGCAGTCCACCAATTGGCAGTCAAGAATGGTGCTCGTCCTGTGAAGCAGGCCCAAAGATGTTTTAGGCCAAAGTTGGTCCCATCAATCGAGGATGAAGTCAACAAGCTCATTGAGGCAAGCTTCATTCATGAAGTTAAATACCCCACGTGGATTTCAAGCATTGTTCCTATGAGGAAGAAGAATGGCCAAATTAGAGTTTGTGTTGACTTTAAAGATCTCAACAATGCATGCCCTAAAGATGAGTTCCCACTATCTATTCTAGAGCTAATGATTGATGCTACAACTGGTTATGAGGCAATGTCATTCATGGATGGTTCTTCTGGTTATAATCAAATCTGCATGTCACCAAAGGATGAAGAACTCACCTCATTTCGCACCCCTAAAGGTATATATTGCTACAAAGTGATGCCTTTTGGTCTAAAAAATGCTGGTGCCACATATCAAAGGGCTATGAAGAATATATTTGATAACTTACTCCACAAAAATATTGAGTGTTATGTTGATCACTTGGTGGTGAAGTAGAGAAAGAGGGGCGACCATTTTGAAAGACTTAAGAATGGTGTTTGAATTGCTCTGAAGATATCAGCTAAGGATGAACCCATTGAAATGTGCCTTTGGGGTTACTTCTAGTAAATTCCTTGGCGTTATTGTGCGACATCGAGAAATCGAGATTGATCAGCATAAAGTTAATGCCATCTTGAAGATACCCCAGCCTCGAGGCATTCATGAGTTAAAAAGCCTTCAAGGAAAGTTAGCTTACCTGAGGTGGTTTATCTCGAATCTAGCTGGCAGATGCCAACCATTCAGTCAGCTTCTGAAGAAAGGTGTTCCTTTTAAGTGGGATCAAACATATAGTTAAGCTTTTGAAAGTATCAAAGCATATCTGGCAAACCCTCCAGTTCTAGCAGCCCCTATACCTGGAAAGCCATTTATACTCCACATTGCGGCATAAGAAAGGCCCGTTGGAGCCCTATTAGCTCAAGAGGATAGGGAAGTCAAAGAAAATTCTCTCTATTACTTAAGCATAATGATGACACTAAATGAGCTAAATTATTCGCCAAACAAAAAGTTATGTTTGGCTCTAGTCTCTCAATTCAAAATATGAAGCATTATTTTCAAGCTCACATTATTCATCTGATATCTAAAGCAAACCCTATCAAATTTTTCATGCCAAAACCAGTCCTTAGCGACCGACTAGCAAGATAGTATCTCCAATTCCAACAGTTTGAGATCATGTACATCCCCCAAAAAGCTATAAGGTTACAAGCATTAGCAGACTTCTTGGCAGACCATCCATCACTTGACGATTGGGAGCTAACTGATGATCTCCCTGATGAAGATGAGATGGTCATTGAAATACAACCTTCTTAAAAGATGTACTTTGATGAGGTTGCATATCATGGCGGAGCTGGCACTGGAGTGATGTTTGTCACTTCACAAGGAGAGGTCTTACCATTCTCCTTCACACTGAAACAACATTGCTCCAATGATGTCACAGACTATCAGGCATTGGTACTTGGTCTTGAAATAGCGGACGACATGAAACAATTACAACTGCAAGTCTTTGATGACTCTTAGTTAATAAGTAAACAAGTTTTGGGAACCTATGAGGTCCAGAAGCCAAAGTGCACCCCTATCACTATTATGCTCAAAAGTTAATAGGGTGGCTCAGAGATATAACCATCCAACATGTGCCGAGAAAGGAAAATAAAACAATAGATGCCTTAGCTGCTCTAGCTTCAGCTCTAACTCTTCCTGATCATATGCAAGTTACTATCTTCCAAAAATGGGTAGTACCACCACTAGATGAAGATGAAGATATAGAGAATAAGCTTGAGCATGTTGTTGCAGTTTCCAAAGCTAACAGAGAGGACTGGCAACAAGCTATCATCGATTATTTATGTTATGGGATACTCCCAGAAGATGCCAGAAGAAAGACTGACATCGATCGTTGTGCACCTCATTTTCTTTACTATAAGGACACATTATATAGAAGATCATTTGAAGGAGTACTCCTTCGATATCTGGGAGAGGAAGAAGCAAGTTAAGCTCTGCAAGAAGCGCATTCTGGAGTATGTTGACCACACCAATATAGACCAAAGTTCCACTTTCACATAAAGAGAATGGGGTATTATTGGCCAACTATGGTAAAAGATTGCTTGGATTATGCTCGAAGGTGCAAAGCTTGTCAATTCCGTGCAAACTTCATACATCAATTGCCTGAAATTTTACACCCGACTATTGCATCTAGGTCGTTCGATGCTTCGGAATTGGATGTTGTCAGACCACTGCCAAAATCTTCTAGTAGGCACCTATATATCTTGGCTGCAATAGATTACTTCTCGAAATGGGCAGAAGCTATCGCTCTCAAGGAAGTAAAGAAGGAGAATGTTTGTAAATTTTATTCGAGTAATATTAAATACCAATTCGGTATTCCTTGATACATAATAACCGACAATGGCAAGCCATTTGATAACAAATTGATGAATAAGATTTGTTATCTTTTTGGCTTCAAGCAGTGGAAATCCTCTATGTATCACGTTGTCGCCAATGGTCTTATTGAAGCGTTCAATAAGACTCTATGAAATCTCCTAAAGAAAGTAGTCTCCAAGTCCAAATGAGACTGGCATAAAAGAATGGAAGAAGCTTTGTGGGCATATAGGATAACATATCGCACACCAACTCAAGCAACCCCATATTCGCTTGCTTTTAGAGTTGAAGCAGTCTTGCCACTTGAGCGACATATACCTTCCTTGAGACTTGCTATCCAAGAGGGACTTACTGAAGAAAAGAACGCTTGACTACGTCTCTCTGAGTTTGAAGCGCTATATGAAAAGAGGCTCGAAGCTCAACAAAATCTTGAATGTTATCAAGCTCGTCTATCTCATGCTTTAAACAAAAAGGTTCGCCTAAGGTGCTTTCAAGTTGAATACCAAGTCCTTGCAGGAAGGAGACCTATTATCGCTTCACATAAATCTGGAGGCAAATTCACCTCGAAGTGGGATGGACCATATATAGTACAAAAAGCATATTCAAATGGTTCTTACAAACTTGTTGATGCAAATGGCCTAAGGATTGGTCTCATAAATGCAAAATTCCTCAAGAGGTACTACCCTTGAAGTGAGATGACACTCCGTGACATACAAGCATAAACTGCATGTTACTCCTGGCCCACAAGAGTATAAACTGCGTACGGCACACCAAAAAAAAGAAAAGAAAAAGAAAAAAAAGACTCACTCTTCCAGAACTACGTTGTGACTTGATCCTCTTCATTGAGGTACGTAGGCGCTTGGAATTATATTCTAAGTTCAGTTGCATGAGTGTCAAAAAACCATATCCCCACTTGATCTCTTACATGAGTGTTAAAGTTGTGAGTACCTTTTCACCAAACTTTGACTCATGCCAAATGGTGGTGACTCGATGGGGGCAAACCTCTATCAAATATGAGCTTCCTTAACAGCATGCTTGAAGTCTTCAAATAATCCAGACATGCAAATTAGAGTCTACAAATTCTCTAAGACTGCAGCTTGAAGTGTTCATGTCTCCCCAAATATGAAATTCGAAGTCTTCAAATACTCCAAGTACGCAAGTTAAAGTCTTCAAATCCTCTAAGTACGCGAGTTGAAGTCTTCAAATCCTCCGAGTACGCAAGCTGAAACCTTCAAATCCTGCAAGTATCTGAGACGAAGTCTTCAAATCCGCGAGTTGAAGCCTTCAAACCTCCAAGTACACCATTTAAGGTTTTCAAAAGTATGTGAGATGAAGTCTTCAGTATGCAAATTGAATTATTTAGATCTTTTAACACAAGGTAAAGTCTTCAGGTTCTTCAAGTATGCAAGCTAAAGTCCTCAAATTCTTCAAGTATCCAAGTTGAAGCAAATCTGCAAGTTAAAGTCTTCAAGTCTATCAAGTTTGCAAATTGAAGTCTTCAAATTCTTCAAATCTGCAAGTTGACGTCTTTAAATCTTCTAAGAATGCATGTTAAAGTCTTCAAATCCTCTAAATATGCAAATGCTCCAAGTATGCAAGTTGAAGTCTTCAAATTCTTCAAATCTATGAGTTGAAGCCTTCAAATCCTCCAAGTGTGCAAGTTGAATCTTTCAAATCCTCTAAGTTTTCAAATTGAAGTTTAAAATCCACCATGGTTCTTTAAAGCCACTAAATGTGTGAACTTCAAGAAAATCTTCAAAGTTTGCAAGTTAAAATCTTCAAATTAAAGTTTTAGCTTCATCGTGTCTGCAAATCATCGAGCTTGAAAGTTGAAGTCTTCAAGCCTTGACCTTTCTTATGGTGTGAATGTCTATCCATTCCTTTTCACCATAAGTTACCTTGTTCTTAAGGCGGGAATGAGTATCCATTCCTTTGCGCGATAAGAACTGACATAAAGTTACCTTGTTCTTAAGGTGGGAATAAGTATCCATTCCTTTGCACGATAAGAACTACCATAAAGTTATCTTGTTCTTAAGGAGGGAATGAATATCCATTCCTTTGCGCGATAAGAATTACCATAAAGTTACCTTTATTCTTAAGGCGGGAATGAGTATCCATTCCTTAGCGCGATAAGAACTACCATAAAGTTACCTTGTTCTTAAGGCGAAAATGTGTATCCATTCCTTTGCGTGATAAGAACTACCATGAAATTACCTTGCTTAAGGTGGGGGATGCGGATCCATCCCTTCACACCTCAAGACCAAATTCTTGTAATAATAAGAATCTTGAATTATGGCCCTACAACAAAAGAACTGGGAACCAAGTTGACAAGAAATGCAATAACCAAGGACTCTATATTACAAGAAAAAAAATATAATTATTTTTTTTGTAAGTATTTTATTAAATTCTTTTAACAAAAAGGATAAAAATAAGATTATTGGGGAGCATGTGATTACAAAAATAAAAAGGATGATTCATCAACCAAAGAAACTGCTTCTTGATAAATTAAATGCATGTATACTCTTTTGTAGTCACTTTCATACGAAATACAATGTGATTTAAAAAAAAAAAAAGAGGTGATTCATCAACCAAAAAGCAATTTCTTGATGAATTAAATGCATATATACTCCTTTTAAGTCACTTTCATATGAAATACAATGTGATTAGAAAAAAAAGGAAATGATTCATCAACCCAAAAAGTTATTTCTTGATGAATTAAATGCATGTGTATTCTTTTTTTTTTAGGTCACTTTTATATGAAATACAAGATAGCCATGTGATTAAAAAAAAAGATGATT